>JAVTVY010044176.1:0-21225 GCA_036873755.1 Hanleya hanleyi | reverse complement strand
AAACACCGTTTATTTGGGTATTCGGCTCTGTTTTGTTGAGATAGCAGCATAAATCCACACCTACTGTACCGTTTTCTTCCATCCGCCTCTGTTCGCTCGAAAGTTAGGCCAAAAAACATGCGCACACGATACACTTTACGTCATAGTCACGTGACTCTCATTTGGCGACCCGTCGTCATCTGCGCTTTTCCTCCACACGTGGTTTTGTAGCTGTCAGGCGCGATAGAATAATGGCAGAAGCGGCTAACTGATTACACGCGAGATAATGAGCTGTATTAACTGCAACCAGGAATTCATTCGTAAGTCTGGCCATGGATATAGCAGGCATCCGGTAACCTCAACATTAAGGGGGTCCGATTTAACCGTGAATGAAGCACTGACAGCAGAATTTCTTAATATCAAAGCCTTCACCCCGGAGAAAGAGAAACAATTTATATGTTCCATTTTTCACGGCTAAACCTACCCTCTCCTTTACCAATTGCAAAATAAAGCACAAAACGTAACAAATTGATAAATTGTGTATTTATCATTATTGGGCATATTGATTATTTAACCACGGAAAACTAGATTTGACTGTTATCCTAAGGGATAACTGAGATACCCCCGACCTGTCTCCCCGTGTGAGTAATAATCCAATATAGTATGAAAACGATAATATAATGGTCTGGGAGTTCAGATAGCCACACATGAATTGGGCATGTTTTTTTTCCTTTTCTGTGACAAATGATAGAATAAGACAAATTATCATGAAAAATACTGCTTGCTGATAATGTTACCAGCACTCACTAGGAGGAAGTAGTCTATCACGGACAGACGGACGGACGGTCAAGCTGATTCCATTATACCCCCCTAACTTCGTTGCGGGGGTATAATAAGTTATGTTTACAACTACGAACTTACAAGATCCAGCAACAACGGTGGAAGAAAGAAACAGCTACTCTTCCCGTAGCCCGTAGGCAACACTGCGAATGCGTGATGACCGTTTAAAACATTACAAATGACATCGATTTGCTCCCGTTTCAAATCATATTGCAAGGGTAATGACTGTTTTAGTCTTGTGAATAGGTCAACAATGTCAGATTGTGAAAACGGCTTGCTCGCCATTATTCTATCGCGCCTGACAGCTACAAAACCACGTGTGGAGGAAAAGCGCAGATGACGACGGTCGCCAAATGAGAGTCACGTGACTATGACGTAAAGTGTATCGTGTGCGCATGTTTTTTGGCCTAACTTTCGAGCGAACAGAGGCGGATGGAAGAAAACGGTACAGTAGGTGTGGATTTATGCTGCTATCTCAACAAAACAGAGCCGAATACCCAAATAAACGGTGTTTATGGATAGGATAATGATCTGAGGAGATAGTAAGTTGCTAAACTTGGATGCTTTCGCCGTATTTTTAGCGTAAATACCATCTCCCTCGTCAGGCGAGGGGGGCTGGATTTCTACTCGGTGTTTTACTATGACTTGGCGCTCCATCCATGAATTACGACCGTCAGATATCACATCAATTCATGGATGGTTTTCTCCATCTAGGAGACGCTATGAATCTTAGCTATAGTAGTACATTCTACTCTCTCACTATCTTTAGAACCATCACGGAAACGTCCGCAATGGTATTGGAATACATACCGATAAAAACTTATTTATCCTCAAATCTCAGTTAAATTGGAGCGATATTCCTGCGTACCATAGCCAAGTTTACATAGGGCCTACCAGTTTACATGGCTTCTTTAGATAACCACCCATTTTGGAAATTGAACAAAAATTCTGATGAAATAAAAGCCTTTGGGGAAACGAACAAAAATGCTGATGAAATAAAAACTTTCGGAAAAATAAAAGCGTCATATAAAACCTGGCATTATTTCACATTTTCGACCAAATATTTCCTCTTCTTTTTGTTTGTTGATTCGCCTTAAAATTGCAAATGGCGACTCAAAAACCTTCTTGATGTAATTGCCCGTATGACTACGCTCCATTTACTGCAGCCCCATCTATAATCAAGGGAGACAATTTGTAATCGCGATGCTACTTCGCTTGGCAGCATTATTTTTTCTGCATGTTATTCAGATGATAAATTCGCGGTGGTCCTTTTCACACGAGTTTGTCCATGACTCGAGTGAAAATAAATAATCCCAGACAATAAGGCGGTCGCACATAGATAAATCTTGTGATAATGAGCGACCTGGCAAGGCTTTCTTCAACCAGAGGTCGAAAAAAAAAGTGAGCTGAAGAGGGGACAAGAAATTTATGGCAATAAAGACAAAGATATGCAGCAGATGCGAGAAGAGCAGGAAAGGAAACAGAAAAGCCAGAGGAAAAGGCCTGTAATTAAACATTCATAATCGCTCAGTTGACAATCTATCTACTAGTGAATGTGGTGTTGTGTGTTATTTCTTCATATAGACTAAAAATGGTCCAGTCTCCAACCCTCCTTCAATGGAACTACAAAGGACATTGGCCAAATTTAAATGAGCTTCATTTGTTAACTCAGCAACCCTCTGCTCTCTGTTTGAATGAACTTTTTCTCAAAGAAGCAAATAAAAAATAAATTTTAATTACGGCAATATACATCTTATCATTCCGATTCTTTACAAGAGCATGACAAGACTATGGCTCTTCAATAGTTGTTAAAATGAGTGTTTTACGTAGTCCTATTGTTTTAAAACTGTAGCAGCTTGTGTTACTTTGAATTCTGTATTCACATTATGCACGGTGTACATACCTTCTTCTGGCGGTCTCCGTCTTGGTGAACTTCAGAATCTTTACGATCAGCTCCCGAAACCGTGTTTACTGATGGGCAATTTTAACGGCTGTAGTAACTTTTGGGATAATGAAGAAAATTGTAAAGGAAAAATTCTTGCAGATTTTATATCAAATAATTCTTTGTGTATTTTTAATGACGGTTCTTATACACATTTGTCCTGAGCTCATAGAACCTATTCAGCATTAGATATCTCACTTTGCGACCTGCTTATCCTCGAAGAATTTGCTTGATCTGTTCTTGATGATCTTTGCAGAAGTGATCACTTTCCCACTGTTTTAAAAGCTGTTCATTCAGCTGATGATTCTTCTTTTACAAGATATAATTTTAAGAAAGCAGACTGGCTAGAATTTGCAAGGCTTTTTTTCACAAAATCTACAAGGTGTCTATTGAACAATGCAATTCCAACAATTTTAAGCCAGAAATAGGCATATTAACTATTCGTTACGTTCAAGCCATTTTTATATGTGCGTCTAACAAATTGTTCTCAGGAAAAGACACCCTATTTCTTCTAATTATTCAGACAGCAAAGTTAACTTCAGGCATCTACTGAGAGAAATTATGCTAACATTCTACAAATTTCATTAGCTGTCCTTTCAGTTCTTGGGTTAGACAACATATCATATAAGTAAATTGGGCCTTTCAGGCCACAAAGCTCTTTGTTAGTGCTGTTTTAGTGCTTTAGTGCTTCTGATTGTAAGAGATTCTTTCTATCGAGCAACTACATTAAGAAGATCTTTTTATTTGGGTGAAAGAATACTGTATCTGAGATTATTTGAGAGAAATCGGTTTGTTGCATAATTTTTAATTTTTTTTTGTATGTTTTAATGTGTTGGATTACTAGGTTATTAACTTGAATACTTAGAATTTTGTTTGATCGGCGCTATATAGCTGAAATATTGCTGAACGCGACATCAAACCTTAATTCTCTCTTCTTACCGTTATGGTATGGCATTTTATAACGGTGAAGACAAGTGATTTGATCGCAATTTTGTGATATATTGCAAGGATAGTTTAATTCTTCGAAGTACTATTCATCATGCTTCGACATACAAGCTTTCTTTAGGGGATGTTCTGAACGCTCCAAGGCAAAGTCTTCGTCCTAGATGGAGAATGGCTTTGCCAAGTTTGACTTGCTTGCACCGTTGTAAACAATAGGGCCATAACCAAGTTTGGATGGAACAAGTGATCGATATAAATGGAGAAGTGTTTGCTGATCTCTACCGTAATAACGGTAGAGATCAGTAAAAATTATTACTGCAATACATCACAAAATTGCTATCAAATCACCCGAATCCTGCATATAGCTGTGTTTTCAAACCTCAGTTCGTGGACCGCTATTTAAAGAAACTCTCCATTATTCCAACTGTTGGAATTCGTATGAAAACACATTGTAGCAGCTGGTATTTAGCTTAGCCAAATTTTACCTAACAAGCTCTTACCAATTCCACCATGGCAGTTAGCTCAACCAAAAGTAGATATTACACTAACGAAATATAAAAATGCAAACACGATCCAGCTACTGTATACAAAAGAATTTGGTCTGCTGAGAGAAAAATAGTTATCACATGAGGCTATTTATACAGATGGTTCTAAATATGGTGAGAGAGTAGCATGTGCTATTATCTTTAGTTCCAAAGCTAAAACCTGTCGACTACCAGGTAAAAGTTCGATATTCACTACAGAAGCAAAGGCTATATTGTTGGTATTGGGTCCACTAAAAGGAAAAAAATACCATATTCTCATATTCACTGTCATGCCTTCAGGCGACCAAAAGTGATACTTCAACTCATCCCGCTATCTTGAATATTCTACAATTACATGACTGTAGATTTGATCAACAGATTGACATTGTGTTTTGCTGCTTGCCTAGTCACGTTGGCATCGAACGGTTAGGGGTTAGAGTCTGCTAGAATGATTAAAGCAGCCCTAGATGATGAGATTGATCCTGCTGGAATCCCATAGCGATTTTAGACCCTTCATCTGTACTTACGTGAATAATAGCAAACTTCAGGAGTTCAAACAAACTGTTGGCTGTTGGTTATACTCATCTGAACAGTCAGAAACGTTTCGATCAAACCGCGATCAGGCGATGTACAATCGGCCATACACGATTAACTCACGAACATTTACTAAAAAAGAGCCAGTCTCAAGGTGTATTCCATGCCACGAAGATCTCAAAATGAAACATTCTTATCGACTGATTAGATTTTAAGATTGTCAGAGATTCTTTTTATCAAGCGACTACTTTAGAAGATCTTTTTAGTCGGGTGAGCGGACTATGTCTTGGGTTATTTGAGAGAAATCGGTTTGTTGTTCAAGTTTTAATGTGTGTATGTTTTGATGTGTTGAATTACTAAGTTACTGGCTTGAGTACTTAGAATTTTGTTTGATCGTCGCCACATAGCTGAAATATTGCTGGACGCGACATTAGACCTTAATTCTCTCCCTCTCTCGCATAACGGTAAAGGCAGATTATGTCAACATGAGGCAGGTTGAACCGGACTAGTGTGTCTAGTGTGATTAAGAATACTGATCAGCGATACGGATTTGATATTTTTGGAACATCATGATGTCTTGCCGGCATCATTGAAAACTGTTGACCGCTTCTCTCTTGCAGGAAACAAGCCTATGTTTATATATACTATGATTGTCTTTTTGAATTTGGTGCTAATACTGTTATATGGAATATGGAATAGGTCTTTGGATTATGGACGCGGATATTCTCTAATGGACGACGGCTGGATTATGAATGACGGACTAGACGCTTGTAATTTCATGTTAATTTTTTCTTGATATACACTTTTAGATTTCTTGTGGTTTGTTTGGTCACAGTTATAAATAGCTTAACTGGCATACCTCACTAACGGTAAAGACAGGCAATAAGTGCGACACAGACCTTTTTCAGATTTGTAGAAAACATGTGCTCTGTTGCCACGAGTTTGGAGGAAACCTGGCTGCCTACACCCTCGTACTTTTAACAATGACATCGGTGCCCCCTATGACATTTGTCGAGGTAAATGTCTCCAAACAACTTTCCTGATAATGGTAAATACAGTTGAATAATTCAATCTTTTTGTAATATTTTTCGCCTGTCATATGTGAATTGGAGAGGACTTTATATTCTCATATATTTTATATAATAGTGTCCAACAGAGAGATTCTTTTTATTAAATACTGTGTTTAAATATTATTAACATTCAAACTGCGATAATGGTAAAAAAGCAGTTATCTTGGCCAAAATAGACATTTTACAATAAAGAGAAGTTATGGAATGGTCAATCTTCCGGCATTTTCAGCAAATCTCTGGTTGTAAAATGTAAAATGAACTAAATGTAAAAATGTCTTTTATTTGTACATTTTCATGAAAATGGCCCTTTTTAGCCTCAGTTGATATACACATAGTTTTTTCAGCTTCTAGATCAAAAATGCTGTTTGAAAAATAGATAGAAGAAATAGGGTACTGAACAATACTAATAGATGTACAAATCACTTTACAGCCAACATTTTAATTCTTTTTCAGTTGGATAGCATTTAAAATACAATCACTTTGTTTATGCATATAACATCCTTCGTTAGAATGACAATAACGAGCATATGATATTGTTGCATGGAAGCTACTTGAACTCAAAAGAGGGGTTCCTGTCAGAACTTTCGTTTGGTACAAGTTATGGGTTCAGTATTTTAATGATGTATTGCTTCACAGGAAATGTCTTCAGGTTCTGGCCAGGGATAAAGTCATCCCTGGGGCGTTTTCATGAACTTCAGCCACACCCCCTCCTCTCGGATTTGGATGACCTGGAAATGTATTATGTGAACGAACAATAAACATCGATATTCGAACTACATATACTGACTGACCTGTTACAAAATGTAATAAGTGGAGGAAAGCGATAGAATGGTTAACCACCATCACTTAGTAGATAAACCACCATCACTCAGTAGAAAACTGTCACACAAGAACAGAACATTAAAAACTCCCAACAATAAACCGATGCAAACAATCAAAACATAGGACAGTGTAGGAAATTAATTAAAATTTTGCATCAACATTAACCTCGGCTACAAACTCTCGTTTCTTCTCTCTGGCATCCGACTTTCTGCTCCCCTATATCGAACTCCTCAAGGACAAACTTGCCTTGTCTGAATCTGCATGAAGAAGCGATATCAATGGTTCCCCTATCTAAACCAAGTCATGCTACACCGACATGTCTACATATACAAATTATACTTACCGTTTACATGTATAACAATAAAAATACCCCAAAATTCCTTGTGTAATTACTACACATACAATGAAATGAATCCCAAAGGTCACTTGATGCAGGAGGATGGATGGATAATATATATCAAGAATAAAGCTAACATGCATTGGATGGTGTCCATCTCTTCCATATCCATTGAATCTGGCGCTGTATCTGTGTCGTCTGATGTGGAGGGCATTGGTTCATTCATTGAAGCTAGCACAACCTTCATTGTTGCATGCACTCTGGTGACCATTGAAAAATAATGTTAGTGACAAAAAGTTAGTGACAAAAAGAGGGAAATTTTGAAGGAGAATTGTAATGTATGTAAATTTATGTATATTTCAATACATTTGTTTTTGTTTTAGCAAACATGTCTGCAATCCAAAGATCAAACGGTTCAATGGTATGGGGGAGGAGATTTGGTTTGATGTCACACTCAATGTTATTTAACCTCCCTTACCAAAATATATAAAGGCTTCTGGCAACTAGTTGCGGCAATATTGCCACAATTTGTAACAGCAGTTGTGGCGCAGTAAACTGCACCGAAAATGACCTATGTCCCTCACGTCATTACAAATTCTATATTGTCGATCTGTAACGCTCGCATTCCTTAAACACTGCGTTTCACACCATTTTCGATAATAATGCTTCATTATGTCAGATATATACGATCAACACTGATAAAGAATTCAGCACCTCTTCAGTGTAAATAGAAAAACACTTGACTTGTACACAAATGACTGGTGTGGTAATGGTGGGGTGTTTGATTTGATTTGATTTTTATTTCACCATGAATAACAATGTTTAGTGAACAAAATATAATAGTGGCGGGATGAAAACCCCGAGGGGTTTGTTTTATCCCCAAATAATAATTATATTTACAAAGATGATAATATGCGGTAAATTCTATCATAGTGAGAAAATTCAATTTTGTATAAAACAAAAATACAAATTTAATTTCCAACCTCCACAGACGACAAACAAAATATATGTCTAATTATGTTCCAGTAATAAATACGATTTTATCCTCGATTTAAATAACGAGAGCGAAACGTGAGATTTTAACTCAGAGGGTAAATTGTTCCATATTTAGGACCCTTTATTTTAGTACTATAAAAAGATGTCAGAGTAGTAAAAATCGCGATATAAGTTTAATTTAGCCTGTCTAGTTGGGTACCTGTGGACAGCAGATAATTTTGAAAAATATGATCTAAAAGTGTTTGGAATTAGATCTGTGTGATTGAAAAAATTGTCAACTAAAATTAACACCTGGTAGTAGTTCATTTGTTTCATGGACAATATTTGTAATTTTTGGAATAATGGGGCGGTATTGTCATATTTTGACGAAAATGTGATTAAACGTATAGCCTTTTTTTGTAACAGCAGCAACGGCTGAAGATGGGTAGGATAAGTATTTCCCCAAACGGTATTGCAATATGATAAGTATGGATATATCAGTGAGTAGTATAGAATGAAAAGAGTTTTTCTATTCAATTTATCCTTAATATGACGAATTATCCCTATATTCCTGCTAACCTTGTTCCTTATATCCTCAATATGCGGGAGCCAGTTTAATTTGTTGTTAAAAATTACTCCAAGAAATTTAAATTGGTCTACTTCTTCGATAGGAAATAGATAAATCATTGTGCTTTGGCATTTTACATTTCTTAGACGAACTTATTATCATAAATTTAGTCTTTTTAATATTCAGGAATAATCTGTTGCATGAAAACCAATCTGATAGTTTACTAAGTTCCAACGTCATAATCTCAAACAAGAGTTTCGGATCGTCATCAGCGAGAATTACTGAGGTATCATCTGCAAAAAGAATTAGCTCAACAATGCTGCTTACTGAGGACAAGTCGTTTATATAAATCAGAAAAAGAATAGGACCTAAAATAGAACCCTGTGGTACACCACATGATATTGGTTTGTAGGCTGACAAGGTATCATTATATTGTGTGCACTGAGTGCGAGATGACAAATAACTTCGAAACCAGTCACTAGAACTTCCCCGAAACCCATAATGAGCTAATTTATGCAGGAAGATATCATGGTCCACCGTGTTGAACGCTTTTGATAGATCCAGAAATGTAGTTATTGAATATTTTTGGCCTCTCTTGTCGCTACCAATTTGTCATGGAGGGATAATACAGCTAAAAATGTTGAATGATTCCTCCGAAAACCATATTGATTGCAGCAAATTATATTGTGATTTTCTAAAAAATCTAACATCTTACTTATTACTAATTTTTCTGAAACAAGGCAAAACTGAAATAGGTCTGTAATTTTCAAATAAATTTTTCTCTCCACTTTTAAACAACGGCGTCACTTTAGCTACCTTTAAAGGATCGGGTACTACACCAGATTTGAAAGACAAATTTATAATATGACATAATGGGAGACCTATTATGCTGAAAACAGATTTAAGTATAGAAGTACGCATCCCATCAATTCCGCAGGCTGAATTTTTCAAGTTACTTACAATATCGGTAATATCTTTTACTGAACAGGGTTCAAAGCTAAATTGGTTTTCATAAATATTTGACAAAAAATCTTTGAAATTTCGAGAACATGTTGGAATTTTGTCTCCAAGTTTAGAGGCAACTGTACTAAAGTAATCATTGAATCCATTTGCAATTTTTAAGGGATCCGATGTATCATGGTCATTGACTTTAAACGTATTTGGTAAGGAAGTATATTTCTTGTGGTTCATAAGGTCGTTCAAGACCTTCCACGTGCACTGATTAAATTTTTTCTCATAATATAATTTCTTGGCTAATTTTAATGTATGATTCAATTTGTTTCTATACTGCTTGTATTGACGAGTGATTTCGGTTTTATTTGCTTTCTTATGTAGTCTATAGAGACTATTTTTCTCGCGAATTGAGTTCAGAATGCATCGAGTTATCCATGGCTTCTTAATATATACTTTTGCAGAAGTTGACGACACCATAGGAAAACATTCATTGTATACAGAAAGAAATTTGTTAGAAAATGATTCAAAAGCATTATTAACATCGTCGGATTCATTAGTGACCTCACTCCAATCCATGGTCTTAACTTTCTGTTCGAAATTTATGTTATTTTCCTCATTAAATCTTCTATATGTATAAGAATGTGAAACAGGAGATACGAAGTCTAATGCCCTATTTATATGAAAGACTGGGAAATGATCGGTTATGTCAGTAAGTAGTATTCCAGACAACAAACTATCCTCATGAAAATTTTGATAAACATTGTCAATTAAAGTTGCTGACCGAGATTTTACCCTAGTCGGCTTTGTTATCTTTGGGAAAAAATAATAAGATTTTAGTAATTCACTAAAATTTTTAGAAGGACCATGCTTATCTGTCTTGAATAAATCAATGTTGAAATCACCCATAAGTATGCATTTTTTATTTTCAAGTTTTAATTTGTCCAAAAGAGATTTTAGGCTATCGTTAAAAATTACTACATTTTTTCCTGGTGGTCTGTAGATAATCCCAACTGTATAAGATTGCTTTCCCATGTCAAGTTGAACAAATAGTGATTCATACTCTCCATCATCTTCACGATATGAAGCTTCTCCAATAATGGTACAATTTGTTATGGTATCCTTCACATATAATATTAAACCGCCACCCTTTTTCTTAGATCTGGAGGAACAAAAAGGCCGATAGCCGGAAATATCAAATAAATTTTCCGTCGAGGGATTAAGCCAGCTTTCGGAGATTCCAATAACAGAAAAATTAAAATTCGAACTGCAACACAAAGCTAGGATTTCTGAATAATGTTTACGTAGCCTTCTGGCATTAAAATGTATAACAGAAAGGGACTGGTTTTCGGTAATGCCGTTTGATCTAATACTAGATGTGAAAGATTGTTCTATATAATATTTAGATTGGTGAGAGTTAATATCATTCCAGTATGCCTTCTCATACTGATTGTCTTCAGTTACGTAAATGTCCGCATCATCGTTGTTAAGCTGCAATGGATTGAAACACATATCATCAATTGCGCCGTGTCATTTACATGGGATTATACAACCTTTTATGGTTGAGTTACAGACACGTTTTATTTTTATGGAGCTGGTTCATCGCATTTCTGTGATCCACTAATTTGTTTACAGTGGGCGGGGTTCCGGGGATCCTGTGTTTTCATTGGCTGTGTTTTTGCAGTAAACAAAATGGTGCGAAAAACTTCGGCATTAGATTCTGGTTGTCTAACGTTAAATTCGATGCTATCACATGGGCTACGAGTATCGTTCTTTCAATTTAGGTTCATCTACGAATAATACTCCCAATCAGCAAATTCGGTTCACGCTACAATAAAACCTATCGCCATCGGGACACGTTTTCGCACCTTCTTATTGCGACTTGGTTTGAAAGTTTCTCAAGGAACGACGCCGGGCGAAGGAGGTCGTATAATCATAAAATAATTCTGATTTAGACACATATCTCGTATCTGACTAAAAGAATAATGAGAAATATTATAAAGAACACACAGCTCGTAGATGGGTTGATTCTCACGAAATAACGACAATGATAAATTGTACGAATTCTTTGCGCATCGTGCGAAGTTGCAGTCTAGCCTCTGGTAAGTAAATGCTCGCATGGTATTCGAGGGAACTCCGCACGTTATTCGCATCGTGCGGACATCGTTTTCGCATCGTGCACATATCGTTTCAGCATCGTCTTAGGATCGTCTTCGCATCGTCTGCGCATCTTTAGTGTTCATTTTATTGGTGTAAAACTTTGCACATCATCCTAAAATTTTTTGTATATTTTTCTGTCAAAGTTTCAACAAAATTCATCCAAAACTAAAGACATTTGTCGATACCGCCCAGGTTATTTTCTGGCCACCATGACGTCGTCTTCTCAACGTTGCAGCATATGACCTGGCAGCCCGACGTCAAGGGTAAAATAACATGGCAGGTATAGACAAATTTCTTTATTTTTGGACGAATTTTGTTGAAACTTTGACAGAAAAATATGCAAAAAATGTTAGGATGATGTGCAAAGTTTCACTGCCCTACGAAAATACCAGCTGATATTTTGACCGAAACGTCATGGACAGGTATTATGTTACACACAGTAAAGCCAGTTCGGTTGAAAGTCAATAATTGGCATTGGCGTAACAAGTTCCTGCTATTACTTGACAGGTATGAAGTTTAATTAACCGACGAAATTAGCGACAAGCAATCCCAATATACTCACGGTTGTTGAAATTCAGTTTCCAGCGGAGCCGGCAACAATTCTTCTACAGCTTCGTCCATGACTTCATCTGCAACGAGCTCGTTCGTCCCGTCGTTTTGCAAACGCATTTGTTTTTGACAGACGTCATTTAGTAGTTTTTGGGGCAGAATGGGTCTGCTTTCATAAATCGCTGGTTATATCTCTTACTCATCTTTCGTCATCAAAACTGTAACAACTGAAGCAGTGGTGAGGTCAGTGTTGAAAATTACGTGATTCTTATTTACATTCAATACTGTCACCCCGGTTGGCGGAACCTGCGTGGCAACCGGCTCGCTGGGTGTCTAATAATAGAGTCAATGGAGTATGCGCCGTGGGGAGGTAGGACGCTCGATACCTTGGTACTCTTGGTGTCACGAGCATGGAGTAGACCTAAATTTATGAAGGTGAAATGGGAGTGAAAAGAGACTCTGTATAAAAACTGAAACCTTATGTTGGAATCAAAGATTATTTCCTCTCATAGTTATTCCTGAACGGGTATAAAAGATTCTCCTATTTCGGTTCATGATAGTTGGCGGGCCGTAGTGGAAAATGTGTGTTTAAGATTTTTTCCCTCTTATCCGAATTCCGGTCTGCAATTTGCATGCTATTTCTTTTTGGCGCGTTTCTTTTTCGCGCCTATTGTGTTTCCATTGTCATCATGTTTGCCATCATTGATTAGGACGATAGTTCCACAACTATCGCGAAACTATCTATCGTTGAAATCTCACGCAAAGCGGTGGATGAATATGTCGTGGGTGAACGTGTTTATAGTCGATGTCCAGGTTGGCCCGGAAAGTTTTGGGGGAGCATTAGAAAGATTGGCGGTAAGTACGGCGAATTTGTACGAGTGGCCCTCATTATTATAGCGTGGACCACACTCGCTACTGGTCGACTCAAACAGCGGGGTTCAACGTGTGACGAAATGCCCCCTTTTTGTCAGTACAGTTTTTGTATCCAACATTTTCACACGTATTTTGACTGAAACGTTCGTCAAATTATATTTTTCAAAAACCAAAAAAAGATGCGACTCCAGAGGGAATGTAAGGAAATCTGTGTATTGGAAATCCCGTTGAAATTTCTGAATATTTCGAGTAACGAGAGTAAAAGTGACGATGACTGACCGTATTTATAACCTTGAAGACTGACCCATTAAATTCACTTTATTTCGCAATATGTTCCCAGACATATTCTTACCTCCGTTCACGAGAGTTTTTAGACATTTTGAAAACAATCTGGCCAGCGGTATAGTGGGCACACGTGCTAGCCGTGTTCCTCCAATCACAGCACCTGTATCTTGGTGCACTAGGGCAGCCGACTAATCAGCGATACTGATTCACTCGCTGATCACGTGTGTTATCACGTGGAAATGCAGATCTTCTTCGTGAATGCAGAAGGGAGGTTGCAGTTTGCACTTAAGTTATGGCATATTGATATACGGTATTACCGGTATCAGGTTTAACCGTTTGTTATTCAAAATTAGAAATCAGTTATGAATACATTTACATAATATTTTATTTCATAAAATTTCGGGGGGTTTTCCTGGCTGTGTAAATTAACTGAAGTGGAAACATTAAGCCGCATAAAAAAATCTCGTTTCCCATGATCGAATTATTTTCAGGAGGGCATAGAAATGGTTCAGTTTATTCAAGAATATATTGATATGGGTGTGTCAGTTGGGTAGAAAACTACTTCTCTGGGTGGTTTTGTTTGGAAATATACATCAGTTCTGCGGGTGTCTCATTTGAACACTAAAAAATGTTTCTTTGGAGGGCTGCCCAAATTTCTCAAACCATAAATATTTAGCGATTTAAAACATACCAATCGGTTAAAATTGCTGTCGATTGACAGACTGCATTTTGTTTTCATATCAAAACTTCAAGTAGTATCCGAAGTGACCAAAGGAGATATCTTGTCGCCACTTGTATCGTTAGATGACTCTGTGCAATATTATACAGCTTGTTCCCAGATAATTAAATACAGTTTAATGTGTCGTTAGTAGCATTATTCACTAAAACATATGTAATTATGATTCGACATTTGTTAAAGGTGTAGGGCGAGTCTTATTTTCGTGAACCCTAAATCTCGCTTCGCTAATTCCTTGCTGGCAAATGTGTGTGATAGTTTCCTATTGTTTTTCCTCGGGTCGTCCTGGTCGCACACACGGGGTCTTGTGTCGTGGGAAATGGAGAGCGTGGGAAACATTATGCACGTGTAAATCATTATGTAAAGTGCTTCTCTTCCCTTCCCTTCGTTGGTACCTAAACCTTTCAAATAAATATAGTAGGTGGGTATGTACAGGACCAGTAGAAAAAAATAAACGCTTCCATTGGTGGGTCTTGACGTCCTTATTCTGCTGTTATGGGTGATTGCAAGCTTTGAGAAATTGAACATGTAATACAGCCCTCATTCGAGTAGATTGAATGTGGTTACCATGAATATCATTTACATGTCTGCTCTTAATATATTAAGCCTGTTTTCGTTGTAGATACTCGATCAGAACTAAATGAAGACATGAATAATATTCCAGTGATCAGTATCACCTCAAGTAAAACGGTTACAGGTATGTATGGTTCTCTCCCCCCCACCGATGGTATTAAGAAAATGTTGTATTGTCAAGCCTGGGGATTTCAGAAGTAGTTGGAAACTACATTTGGTTCCGTGTGTTCTATCCATGATGGCTAACTGTGCGATCATTGACACAAACTGGTCGAAGTTCTGTGATTTTCCTCTCATGGAACCCAGTCTCAAGTTTTTAAGGAGATTGATCACTCTCGCTCTCCACGACTCTAACAATTTTCTCTCTGCAGCTTGTCAAAATGAAATAAATGTGGATAACTCCCCATTCTAATGCTTTTCTGATTCTAAGCGTATTGCATTGGCTATACAGGTTTAAAGGCTTAGTTTTCAATATCCAAGGATTTGTAATGGTCACCTATTATTACGGGTTGTATTAACACGTCACTCAGACGAACATGTAGACACTGTCGAAGAGAATGCTGTGGAGCCTGGTATGTTTTATGTTTTTACTATTAAATCTGCTGTAAATAAATCTGTTTCTCGTCATCGCTCCCGATTCACAGCGAGGAGAACTAAATTATGCACAATGTTAATACAGTGAAACCTGGATGTACCGACCAGCCAAGGACCGAACAAAAATGTCTGTTTTGACAGTGTGTTGGTTTTCTCCAGGTTCATGATAGCAGCGGTCGTGCGAACGAGACTCTACCCGACAACAACAACAACTCTGATTTACGGAAGCAAAACGTTAATGGTGTTGATGTGCTACAATATATTCAGTTCTGTGTGTGTTGATTTCGGAAATCATACTGCCTTAGTTAACTTGACATTATCAGCAAGAGTTGTATTCGTTGTCGTTCAGCTAGTTCTCCGGATATGGTTTAGGCCTTGCATTTTGACGGGGCTGATCAGCCCAGGCCCTGTGATAGGCCCAGTCAGCACTCGTCACAGGGCCTATTCATCAGCCTGGTAAAGGCTTACTGTGGATATTCTTTTATGTTGAAATCAGCCCCATTAAGAATAAATCAGCCCTGTGATCATCCATAACTAGGCCTGTCAATCAGCCTGGTCGGATTTCAGGATGCAAGGCCTGTGGTTGTTTACCATTTACTATATCCGAGACGATTTTCCGATTTATTACGATTAATGGTCGTACTCTGAAACTTGCATGTCTCGTCAAATTCACTTGGAGCATCATTTGTGCCAAAAATGGCGTCACAAGATGAATAACGAGTCGAAACCAACACGTGGGCATCAGATACACTGCTCAGTGCTGGTCAAGGGAGGTCATGCGACTATACAGTTAATGGTTGATGCCTGACACCTCTACGATGTTTCAAGAGTGATAGACCCACAATGGCGCTGATTTATAACTCGAGATTTGCTACCTCGGAAAAGAAGTTTCCTTTTGACTAGTCACTTGAGTTGGGCTAATGATAGGAAATTAACGAAAGAAGGACAATGACATTGCACCTTGACCAACTGCCTGGTAGCGAGTTTAGGCCTGTGAGCGGATTAATCTTATGTCCACCCTCTGCCGATCTCCCGACACGCGAACGGTGAGTTAATCAGAAGACTATCTCTTGCGGGCTTGCTGGTCGGTTAGGCACATGCTGCGTCGGTGTTTCCAGTGCCAGTTAATATTGTTTAGATAGGTTTGCCTTTAAAAACTCCGCTGGGGACAGGTTCCGGTGTTTTCAGGGTCTTGGTATAGGCAATTACTATGGGAGGAAAAGTGGACCAAAGATTTCTGTCGGTGTTGACGGGATTCCGGCATTTCCAGGGGTCGGTTTTCCAAGGTTCAGAGCGCGCAAAATCGCTAGCCCGGATGCCTGGGACAAGTGAAAATTATTTTGGACAAGTAAAAATTACAAGCTCTGCTCCTGCCCGACGGGCAATCAGAAATTCTGATCCAGATACCTGTTAAAATGAAATATCTAGTGGTTTATTCTAACTTCATCGGGATATATTCATTCTTAGACCGAAACTCTGTAAGTTTTCCAGGCCCAGTCGAGATATTCTTCGCTGTTTCGGTACCATATTTAGAAGGCCGGGTTTCCCCAGTTTGGGGATTCCCGAACCGACCCAGTCCGTCATCGAAATTG
The DNA here is from genome assembly GCA_036873755.1 of Hanleya hanleyi. Lineage (NCBI taxonomy): Eukaryota > Metazoa > Mollusca > Polyplacophora > Lepidopleurida > Hanleyidae > Hanleya > Hanleya hanleyi. The sequence continues at coordinate 4,379 of JAVTVY010044176.1, read as the reverse complement.
CCCGTGGCAACCAAGGTTATCAACCAATCAACGCGGAGAGTAATATACAGTGCGGGAATTTGCAGACATTTTGCTTGTCAAATTGTCTTGTCAGTTTATTGTAGAACTATTCAGTACCGGAGCCAGTTCTTCTCAGAGCATTGAAGTTCTTTACAGTATCTATAGGCCTAGGCCTATGTAATTTGTGCATTTTTATTCTGAAATTTCAAGAAAATCTATTCAGAAACAAAGAAAATCTCCAATACCTCGCATGTTATTTTCTAAGCACAATGACGTTGGTCTTGCAATGTTGTAACATTGTGATTGGGAGCTATGAAATAACATGCGAGGTATTGGAGATTTTCTTTGATTCCGAATAGATTTTCTTGAAATTTCAGAATAAAAATGCACAAATTACATTTAGATACTATGATGAATTTCAATGCTCCGAGAAGAACTGGCTCCGGTACATTGCCGAAAATCTCGTTCCCTCGTAATGTTAAACAGACAGTAGACATACTGAAATATTCGGGCAACCGTTTTTTGGGGGCAACCATATTCTTACTAGTGGTTGCAACCACATATTTCACAATTTTGCGTCCCCTGAGGTTTCACTTCAGATACCGCATTGATTCTTCAAAAATGTCGAGATGAAAACACAAATTACGTAATTCAAAACTGCAAATCAAAATTAATTATTAGGAGTTTGGAAGTCAACTAAAACATGTAAAATCATCACTATAACACTTACATTCTGTGTCTACTAAAATTCAAGTATTATCACAAACAACTCTAATAATTTTGTATCAGTGTGTTTTATCTCAGTTTGTGTCGTATTTTCCGCTCACACTCATTAATTTTAAATACGTTTCGAACGAGAAAAAGAGAACCTATTTTCCTTGACCTTTGCACACAAAGGCGCAGCTCTGTGGTTGGTGATGTCATTTTCTTTCCAGGTGACGTAAGAAGACCAGGTCATATGAAATCTTCCATATTGCCCTCGTTACTCAAACTCTTTTGTGATGTCATTCTCCCTCAACTCTGACTTGTAATTGCCCAAAATAAAATCGTTCTGATTTGATTTATTAAATAAATCGGTGATTTATTACCGCGAAACTTGGCAGTTCACAAAGACTTTTTATCTCATCTGGGCCGAAGGCCCGATGGGCTAACGTCATGGCCTGATTGTCCGTCGTGTGTGGTCCGTCGTGCGTAAAAATCTTCTCTGAAACCGCTTGGCCGATTAAGCTGAAACTTGGCGTGCATGTTCCCCCCAATGAGTACATCAGAATTTGTTCATGCGGTGTCGATACGATTTTAAATATGGCTGCCATGACGGCCATCTTGAATTTGCCAGTGAAATCTTGTCATTATTTTTTGGTAACTGCTTCATTCTCCTTTGGGTCCAGTTGTACAACATGTATACTTTAGTCCAGGCGGCCATCTTGGATTTCTCCATGAAACTTTGTTATCGCGATTTCTCAGCAACTACTGCATGGATCTTTCTCAAATTTGGTACACAGGTTTCCATTGGGGTCTAGTTGTCCAAGATATCTTTTGCGGTCTGATTGAAAAATCCAATATGGCCACCAGGCGGCCATCTTGGATTTCCCTATGAAACATTTTTATCTCGATTTCTCAGGAACTACTTCATGGATCTTTCTCAAATTTGGTACACAGGTTCCCCTTGGGGTCTAGTTATGCAAGATACTTTTGGGGATTTGATTCGAAAATCCAATATGAAACCAGGCGGCCATCTTGGATTTACCCATGAATCTTTGTTATCGCAATTTCTCAGGAACAACTGCATTGATCTTTCTCAAATTTGATACACAGGTTTCCCTTGGGGTTTAGTTGTGCAAGATACCTTTTCTGGTCCGATTCGAAAATCTGATATGGCCACCAGGCGGCCATCTTGAATTTCGCCATGAAATTTTGTTATCGTGAATTCTCAGTAAATTACTGCATGGATCTTTGTCAAATTCGGTACACAGGTTCCCCTTGTGGTCCAGTTGTGCAAGATACCTTTTTGGTCCTTTTCGAAAATCCATTATGGCCGCATCTTGAATTTCTCATGAAACTTTGTTATCAGGAAATTACTACATGGATCATTTAGTGTTCAGGGGGGACAACACAAGTTAGAAACTCATCTATTGCGGTTCTTTAGTAAAAATTTCTTACAGCTACTTTCTCCAGTTACAGCCAGATGAGCTACAGTGCCGTGGCACTATCTTTCAGGAAGGACGATGAGTGGATCAGTAGAAGGGATAATATCAGTTCAGTCAAGTTGTGTTTTAATGGTAAATTCATCTCTGATTTGTTTAACCATTAATTTTCATCTTGTCCTTTCAGAGAAAAAAGCCAGAGCAGAACTAGAGCCTATGGGCTTTAATGAGATCTGGTAGCTGGGTTATTGGGGGATAAGTTTGTAATGAAATAAAAGCACAATTATATATTTAATTTCAAATTAGGCACAGGTGGCACCAGGCACGAATGTATGTGGCTAAAACGCAATCACAAGTTACATCCTGTGACAAGGTATATGAAGGGTCGTTCGCGCCATAAACGCATCCTTTAAACGTTTTAACTTCTTAAACGTTTAAAGATTGTAAAGCTTTAAAAAGTTTAAACGTTTAAACTTGAACCAACCAATCAGATGTTATGAACTGACATTTTCCTGTTAAAAAGCAAACGTTTCCAGTTGTAAATTCGCGACTTCAGACGTTTCCTGTCAAAAGAAAAATTCGGTCTTTTAAAGGTTTCCAGTTAAAGGGATAACGTTTCCGGTTGTGATCGTCCAATCAGATTTTTTATTTGGGCCGCGTGTATTCCAACATCTGTACCAACACGTGCAAATCTCCACTGGCGAACGTTTCCGGTGTGTAGTGTATTTTAACCAATGAAAACCGTTCTTACAAATTAGGTTTTGGAGAATATCTTTGGCACCGGGACAATTTGTGCAGGACATGATGTACGGTGGGCATGAGGAATAAAATATGCGCGAATATTTGTAAGGGTTATTTTGATTGGTTCAAACAGACTACATAGCGGAAACGTTTTGCCAGTGGACACGTGTTGATGTTGAGTTTTGAACTTACGCGGCAGCAATAAAAATCTGACTGGACGATCACAACCGGTAACGATTTCCCTTAAACCGGAAACGTTTAAAAGTCTCGAATATTACCACTGGAAACGTTTGCTTTTGGACAGGAAAGGTCTTCCAAATGTCAATTCATGACATCTGATTGGTTGGTGCAAGTTGAACGTTTAAATTTATTAAACGTTTGGATTTATGGCGCGAACGGCACTTCTTAAAAGGTACCGATATAATGAAGTTGAACATACCAAAGAAAGGCAGTCCTAGGATAAAAGTAGCTCCGAAAATAGAAGCCCAAATATAGAATATTATATCACAATGACTTCCATTTTCGGAGTTACTTTTTTCGTAGTTTATGTGAAATTGATCTGTGGGAACAATGAAGGGTAGTCCTATAATGAGGGAAGTTGCACACGTTACGCTAACCATGTGTTACCCAATTAATTTCGATCCAATTAGACACTACAGTAGGTGCTCATCCAACCTCGACTCAACCAAACTAGCTGAATTGTGCTCTTTATCTTGATACATAATTCCTCCAATACGTCAGTTCGGGATTCCAGATGAACACCATGTTGATTTAACCAGCATAAAGAAAGCAATATGATACCTTGTTTAAACATGGTATTGTTGGTGTTGCGTTGAAACTGCAAACTGACCTGTTGAGAATTCGATGGAAAAAGGGGCCAGTGGAATGAAGTCTAGGCCTGAATACCCGCAGGGGATTAAGGTCAGTTTGTACAGAACATACATGTACCTAGGGGTAAATAAGAGATATTATACCTAGGGGTAAATAGAGATTGATTTAGTGTTATGAGTGAGAAGGGCTGGACATCAAGGTTGGTGATGGTTATGTCACAAGTTAGGATAAGACAAGACATGTATTACACTTTTTGGATATCCCACAGGTTGACTGGTGAAGTACAAGATAGGGAAAAGATTATACGATATATTACAGTTTGCTATTGTGAGAAAAGCAAACAGTGGCCTGCAAAGGTGATAATGAGACAATGGTGGCCAGTTTGGCTGCTATGGTAGAGCATCTCTCACATATACACCTAACCAGCTAAACTGTATAATTTTCTCAGCAGAGTCCAAGCTTTGGTAAAGTGACGATACCAGTCTGCCATTAATCTCATATTTTGTGGGAAAACAATGAGTAATATTTAAGTAATATTTAATGCAGATAAGGGATCAAATATATGCCAAGTGACTAAATATAGACACACAAAAGCCTTTCAACCACTAAGGATCCCCAAAACTCACCTCTGTGGAACTACTTTCATGCAGCGTAAGGCCATCC
>JAVTVY010044175.1:0-21842 GCA_036873755.1 Hanleya hanleyi | reverse complement strand
GAAATATAGTTGAAAGCGACGTTAAATCATATTCACGCACACACTCACCCCCAATGGGTACAAATTGTGTACCACTTTTGTCAGATCTATATCTGTTCTCGGATGAATACTTTTGTCAGATCTATATCTGTTCTCCGATGAATACTTTTGTCAGATCTATATCTGTTCTCGGATGAATACTTTTGTCAGATCTATATCTGTTCTCGGATGAATACGCATCTGCAGAAATTGTCAAAAGATAACCATTCCGAAGTCCATTCCTTCTCATTCACTAAACGCTAGACGATCTCCGAGCACTGGATAATGCCTACATTAGCGACGCTGTGAAGGATTTATACCCCCTTCACTGGATTTGAAGGAACTTATGATAGTCCAGATGGAACATCATATCTCACTCTGAGGATCAAATCCTGGAACGGTATATCAGGAAGATACCATGATTCTCCAGGCCCTGAAACTGTGCGCTGTTTGGTCTTGTTTGAGTCTAGACGTCCATGTCCGCCTGCGCTCACACAAAATCTGATCAAATATAAACAATTCAAACTTGAAGCATTTTCATTGGGCTGCGCAACTCGATTGACGGACTTGTTCATTTCAAACTGACTGCACATGCCCGCCACTTTACCGCGGACGTCACTCCGATGTCAATTTCAGTTTGCTTCGGAGGCCTGGATTGATTTAGCCCGAAGTGGCAAAGGCTGAAGACGGTATCTTCCAGGATTTGATACTCAACGTAACCATATATTGGCCTATACCATTACAAAAATGATAACGTCATTCTCTCACGTGGACTCAGCGACAAGAGAAGACGACTACAACTTTGACAGAGTTAATCACATACTTCTGGATAGTAATATTCCAGAATGACTTGTATATATACGGCGTATGGATATCTTACCTGGTATCATTTGCTAGATCATGTACAGACTGTGACAATTTCAATCAACGTCTCAGAATATTACTGAAGAATTTGGTCGAACAGCTAGGACTATACCACAAAACGCCGCCATTCAAAGTTTCTCAAATTCTGTGAATAATATCGTACACTGACGATAAAATACTACCGAATTTTGCAAGATCTCTGGCGCTACATTCGTAACCTGTGTCTAATTAAGCATCACCAGGTTCTAGGGGCCGTTTGAATATCATGTATTCTATTTATCCATGGTTTTCAAATGAACAGGCATAAGCAAAGCGTAACTGAAATACATGCCCTGGAAAACGACTTAGAAATGTATTTTGATAAAGAAAAACGGTTAGTCACCACGATTTCATGTAGCGACCATCATCATGTCTTGCTGGCATCACTGAAACTGTTGACCGATTCTCTCTTGAAGGAAACCATAATGTGTTCTTTATTATTTGTATTTCTTACACTTTTAGAATTGGTGCTAACTGGCATACAAAGTAGGTATTTCGATTATTGACGCTGAAATTCTTGTATGAACGACGGCTGAATATTGAATGTCGTATCTGACTTGGATTCCTTTCCCACTGGCCCCTATCTTAACCAATCTTGTCTTGGCTGGCACATTGTTTCGAAAATTCCCTTAAAAACAAATATAGGAACTGGGACTTTTTTGCCTTTTACAGTGTTAAAGGCTTAGAATTACGGTCGATTTACATAGAAATGGGGACAAAACTAAACTCGAATGAAATGAATAATATACAGCTTACCATGAAGCAACTATCTGGTTTGTATCCACAGGCTTTGCTGAAACAACTATTTATTCTGCCCGGGGCAGACGTCACTGCGCGTGCATGTACCAAGCTTATTTCCGCTAACGCCGATCTGGATAACACCATTTCCGTGATGCCAGGTAAGTGAGGTCATGAAGAAATGGAAGACCCTTCGTTTCATATCAATACATTAATTTAATTTAAATTGATAGCTGGCACATCTATATGTTTAGAATTACGTGATTAGCTGGTAAAGCAGCTGTCCATTCCAGATAGATGGTCAGTAGTATATAAAACACGGAAACCCTCAACTTGACCTCAAAAATTTGCATAATTTGTGGAGGTCACGTGGAGGAGAGGTCAAGTGCACTATAGTTCCGGCAGAATGACCAAAAAGCTACCTCCAACACAGGAGAGTTCCAATTGTTGCAGGGAATGTATTCATCCGCGGTGATGCGGTCTGGCGGTGATGCGGTCGCGGGGAAAAAGCTTCCGCGGAGAAAAAGTAGTCCCAGACTTCAAATACGCTGCATGGTCCGATTGGGTCGAGTGAGGTATCAAAGTGAAGCATTCGTGAAGGGGCATCCAGTCATGGGTGGGTGTATGTAAAATTAGGATTTTTTCCCGAAACTATAAAAAGCGGAACACGGACTTTACCCCTAAAATAGGGGAAAACACCTATCAACCCTAGTCAAAAGGGCTAATATCGGTCCCCGGGCTTATTGGGACCTGCCTTTCAAGGCAATGGGGTGGGTGCATGTAAAATTAGGATTTTTTCCCGAAAATATAAAACGCGGAACACGGACTTTTACCCCTAAAATAGGGGAAAGCCCCTATCAACCCTAGCCAAAAGGGCTAATATCGGTCCCCGGGCTTATCGGGGCCTGCCTATCAAGTCAATGGGGTGGGTGCATGTAAAATTAGGATTTGTTCCCGAAAATATAAAAAGCGAAACACGGACTTTACCCCTAAAATAGGAGAAAATTCCTATCAACTCTAGCCAAAAGGGCTAATATCGGTCTCCGGGCTTATCGGGGCCTGCCTATCAAGTCAATTGGGTGGGTGCATGTAAAATTAGGATTTTTTTCCGAAAATATAAAAAGCGGAACACGGACTTTACCCCTAAACTAGGGGAAAACCCGTATCACCTCTAGCCAAAAGGGCTAATATCGGTCCCCGGGCTTACCGCGGCCTGCCTATCCAGTCAATCGGGTGTTTTCACAGAAAATAAAAAACAAATAAATAAATAAATAAAAAACGGAACACGGACTCGTACAATATACGGGGAAATGCCTGTATGGGTATAGCTCCATACTGGCTATATGGGGGAAGGGGTGGTCAAAATTTTTTGTGGGCGTTACTATGGGTTGTGGGGTCTCGTTTTTCTCGTCTCGCCGAGAAAAACACAATGGGAGGGGTCCCGGAACGAATCGGTGAAATTTTGGGGAAAAGTCACCGAGGTCTGTATATAAGCTCATACTGGTTATATGGGGGGAGAGGTGGTCAATTTTTTTGTGGGTGTTACTATGGGTTGTGGGGTCTCGTTTTTCTCGTCTCGCCGAGAAAAACACAATGGGAGGGGTCCCGGAGCGAATCAGTGAAATTGTTGGGAAAAGTCACCGAGGTCTGTATATAGCCCCATGTAGTCCTATACTGGCTATATGGGGGTATAGGTTCAACCAGGGAAATTCACACACGTTCATTGTGATATGGGTTGTTTGGATTTGTTTTTCTCGTCTCGTCATTTAGAACACGATGGGAAGGGTCCCCGAGCGAAACGGTGAATTTTTTGGAAAAGTACCATATAGCCCATATAGTCCCATACTGGCTATATGGGGTAATAGGTCCAATCTGGGAAATTCACACACGTTCATTGTGATATGGGTAGTTTGGATTTGTTTTTCTCGTCTCGTCATTTAGAACACGATGGGAAGGGTCCCCGAGCGAAACGGTGAAATTTTTCGAAAAGTACCGGGTAGGTCTGGATATAGGCTCATATAGCTCCATACTGGCTATATGGGGGTATAGGTTCAACCTGGGAAATTCACACACGTTCATTGTGATATGGGTTGTTTGGATTTGTTTTTCACATCTCGTCATTTAGAACACAATGGGGAGGGTTTCGAAGCGAAACGGTGAAATTTTTGGAAAAAGTTCACCGAGGCCTGGGTAGGCTCATATAGCCCCATACTGGCTATGGGGGTATAGGCACATACTGGGTGGACGTTTTGGGGTCTGGGTGAGCCCCTAATGAGCCGATGGTGTCGTGTGAGGTCTTATTTTGAAGCTCTCGTGGAGGAGCATCCGACTGGACTAATAGTTCGTCCGTTTTCAATATTCTGCGCGTGCGCAGTCTGGCCGTAGTATAGAAAGCAGGCATTTTGGGGGGTATGTGGGTGTGTGTTTGGGGTAGAGATGGACCGTAATGGATCCAAATGGGTCGTGGAAGGTGTCAAAGTGAAGCTTGTGTGGGGTAGAGTAAGAATGGCGTGTTTTTAAGTGCAAGTCGCGTCAATCTGCGCATGCGCAGTTGGTTGTAGTAAGTGAAGTGGCCATTTTGGGGCAGTGCAGGAAGGTATTTGGTGTCGAGATGGACCATCCTTGGTCCGAATGCGCCGTGCGGGGTGTCCTTTTGTAGCTCTCGGGGTGTAGACTCCGATTTGAGAGCTGCCCACGTCACCTGTGACGTCATCGGTGACGTCATCGATACGAGTAATAACGAAAGTGGACATTTTGGGGCAGTGAAGGAAGGTATTTGGGGTAGAGAGGGACCATCCTTGGTTCGAATGCGTCGTGGGAGGTGTCATGTTGTAGCTCTCGGGGTGTACATCCCGATTTGAGGGATGTTCACGTCATCTGTGACGTCATCAGTACGATTCGTAGGGAAAGTGGGCATTTTGGGGCAGAGAAGGAAGGATTAGTAGTATAAAAGCGCATTTCGAGCCATATTGACCTTGCGGCGCAATGCGCAATGAGTGTATGCGCGCGCGTGTGTGAGTGTGTGAGTGAGTGAGTGAGTGAGTGAGTGAGTGAGTGTGAGTGATTGAATGAGTGAGTGAGGCGTCCCCAACGCCCGTCTTAACGCATGGACGCACTAACGACGGTGAGTGAGTGAGTGAGTGAGTGAGTGAGCGAGTGAGTGGGAAACGACAGGGCTAATGTATCGTCCGTTCTCATCATTTTGCGCATGCGCAGTCTGGCCGTAGTATAGAAAGCAGGCATTTTGTCGATTCGTGGAGGTTTGTTGAGTGATTGAGGGACCATCTCTGGTCAAATGGACCGTGTGGGGTATCAGTGTGAAGCTCTCCTGCACCACGATTTGAGGGATGTTTCCGTCATCTATGACTTCATTGATGACGTCATCAGTACGAAGTCGTGTGTGAGTGTGTGCGTGTGCGTGCGTGTGTGTATGTGTGTGTGTGCATGTGCGTGTGTGTTTCTGCGTGTGTGTGTGCGCGTGTGTGTGTATGCGTGCGTCTGTATGTGTGTGTGTATGCATGTGTGCGTCTGTGTGTATGCATCTGTGTGTGCGTGTGTGTGTGTGTGTGTGTGTACGTGTGTATGTGTGTGTCTGTGTGTATGTGTCTGTGTATGTGTGTGCGTGTGTGTTTGTGTATGCGTGTGTTTGCGTGTGTGTGTATGCATGTGACCAAACAACACGTGTCGGAGCTGGGGTTGCCACACCTTCCTTTAAGAACTTCATCATCCAGGACGTGTTTCCACATGCCGTAGGGCCGCTCACCGTCATCGTATAGGGATGCCCTACTGCACTTGTTGGACCTATAACGGTGTCTCTTGGTTGTGCTTGCCTTGAATGTGCCTGAGCAAACTATCGCGACGAGAGAAGGTTCTTTGACAGAACGTACACGTACACAAGTTGATCTGTCGACCAATACATAAGGACTGATAAGGGACACATGTTCATTCTTATATGTACAGACACCACCACCAACACCACCACCACACACTACTACCACCACAAATGTGGTGATGGTGTGTGTGCGTGTGTGTGTGGTGGTGGTAGTGTGTGGTGGTAGTGTTGGTGGTGGTGTCTGTACATATAAGAATGAACATGTGTCCCTCATCAGTCCTTATGTATTGGTCGACAGATCAACTTGTTGTGTACGTGTACGTTCTGTCAAAGAACCTTCTCTCGTCGCGAAAGTATGCTCAGGCACATTCAAGGCAAGCACAACCAAGAGACACCGTTATAGGTCCAACAAGTGCAGTAGGGAATCCCTATACGATGACGGTGAGCGGCCCTACGGCATGTGGAAAGACGTCCTGGATGATGAAGTTCTTAAAGGAAGGTGTGGCAACCCCAGCTCCGACACGTGTTGTTTGGTCACATGCATACACACACACACAAACACACGCATACACAAACACACACGCACACACATACACACACACACACGCATACACACACTCGCAAGCACACACCCACGCATAAACACACACGCACATGCACACACACACGCACACACACGCACACACTCACACACGACTATTCGTACTGATGACGTCATCAATGAAGTCATAGATGACGGAAACATCCCTCAAATCGTGGTGCAGGAGAGCTTCACACTGATACCCCACACGGTCCATTTGACCATAGATGGTCCCTCAATCACTCAACAAACCTCCACGAATCGACAAAATGCCTGCTTTCTATACTACGGCCAGACTGCGCATGCGCAAAATGATGAGAACGGACGATACATTAGCCCTGTCGGATCCCACTCACTCGCTCGCTCACTCACTCACTCACTCACTCACTCACTCACTCACTCACTCATCGTCGTTAGTGCGTCCATGCGTTAAGACGGGCGTTGGGGACGCCTCACTCACTCATTCAATCACTCACACTCACTCACTCACTCACTCACTCACACACTCAATGACTCACTCACACACACGCGCGCATACACTCATTGCGCATTTCGCCGCGAGGTCAATAGGGCTCGAAATGCGCTTTTATACTACTAATCCTTCCTTCTCTGCCCCAAAATGCCCACTTTCCCTACGAATCGTACTGATGACGTCACAGATGACGTGAACATCCCTCAAATCGGGATGTACACCCCGAGAGCTACAACATGACACCTCCCACGACGCATTCGAACCAAGGATGGTCCCTCTCTACCCCAAATACCTTCATTCACCGCCCCAAAATGTCCACTTTCGCTACTACTCGTACCGATGACGTCACAGATGACGTGGGCAGCTCTCAAATCGGGGTCTACACCCCGAGAGCTACAAAAGGACACCCCGCACGGCGCATTCGGACCAAGGATGGTCCATCTCGACACCAAATACCTTCCTGCACTGCCCCAAAATGGCCACTTTACTTACTACAATCAACTGCGCATGCGCAGATTGACGCGACTTGCACTCCAAAACACGCCATTCTTACTCTACCCCACACAAGCTTCACTTTGACACCTTCCACGACCCATTCGGATCAATTACGGTCCATCTCTACCCCCAAAACACACCCACTTACCCCCCAAAATGTCTGCTTTCTATACTACGGCCAGACTGCGCATGCGCAAAATATCGAAAACGGACGAACTGTTAGTCCAGTCGGATGCTCCTCCACGAGAGCTTCAAAATAAGACCTCACACGACACCATCGGATCATTAGGGGCTCACCCAGACCCCAAAACGTCCACCCAGTATGTGCCTGTACCCCCATAGCCAGTATGGGGCTATATGAGCCTACCCAGGCCTCGGTGAACTTTTTCCAAAAATTTCACCGTTTCGCTTCCAAACCCTCCCCATTGTGTTCTAAATGACGAGACGTGAAAAACAAATCCAAACAACCCATATCACAATGAACGTGTGTTAATTTCCCAGGTTGAACCTATACCCCCATATAGCCAGTATGGAGCTATATGAGCCTATATCCAGACCTACCCGGTGCTTTTCGAAGAATTTCACCGTTTCGCTCGGGGACCCTTCCCATCTTGTTTTAAATGACGAGACGAGAAAAACAATCCAAACAACCCATATCACAATGAACGTGTGTGAATTTCCCAGGTTGAACCTATACCCCCATATAGCCAGTATAGGACAACATGGGGCTATATACAGACCTCGGTGACTTTTCCCAAAAATTTCACCGATTCGCTCCGGGACCCCTCCCATTGTGTTTTTCTCGGTGAGACGTAAAAAACGAGACCCCCCAACCCATAGTAACACCCACAAAAAATTGGACCACCTCTCCCCCCATACAGCCAGTATGAGCCTATATACAGACCTCGGTGATTTTTCCCCAAAAAATTCACCGATTCGCTCCGGGATCCCTCCCATTGTGTTTTTCTCGGCGAGACGAGAAAAACGAGACCCCACAACCCATAGTAACACCCACAAAAAAATTACCACCTCTCCCCCCCATATAGCCAGTATGAGCCTATATACAGACCTCGATGACTTTCCCCAAAAATTTCACCGATTCGCTCCGGGACCCCTCCCATTGTGTTTTTCTCGGCGAGACGAGAAAAACGAGACCCCACAACCCATAGTAACGCCCACAAAAAAAAATTGACCACCCCTCCCCCCATATAGCCAGTATGGAGCTATACCCATACAGGCATTTCCCCGTATATTGTACGAGTCCGTGTTCCGTTTTTTATTTATTTATTTATTTGTTTTTTATTTTCTGTGAAAACACCCGATTGACTGGATAGGCAGGCTCCGATAAGCCCGGGGACCGATATTAGCCCTTTTGGCTAGAGGTGATACGGTTTTTCCCCTAGTTTAGGGGTAAAGTCCGTGTTCCGCTTTTTATATTTTCGGAAAAAAATCCTAATTTTACATGCACCCACCCAATTGACTTGATAGGCAGGCCCCGATAAGCCCGGAGACCGATATTAGCCCTTTTGGCTAGAGTTGATAGGAATTTTCTCCTATTTTAGGGGTAAAGTCCGTGTTTCGCTTTTTATATTTTCGGGAACAAATCCTAATTTTACATGCACCCACCCCATTGACTTGATAGGCAGGCCCCGATAAGCCCGGGGACCGATATTAGCCCTTTTGGCTAGGGTTGATAGGGGCTTTCCCCTATTTTAGGGGTAAAAGTCCGTGTTCCGCGTTTTATATTTTCGGGGAAAAATCCTAATTTTACATGCACCCACCCCATTGCCTTGATAGGCAGGTCCCAATAAGCCCAGGGACCGATATTAGCCTTTTTGGCTAGGGTTGATAGGTGTTTTTCCCTACTTTAGGGGTAAATTCCGTGTTCCGCTTTTTATAGTTTCGGGGAAAAATCTTAATTTTACATACACCCACCCATGACTGGATGCCCCTTCACGATTGCTTCACTTTGATACCTCACTCGACCCAATCGGACCATGCAGCGTTTTTGAAGTCTGGGGACTACTTTTTCTCCGCGGAAGCTTTTTCCCGCGACCGCATCACCACCAGACCGCATCACCGCGGATGAATACATTCCCTGCAACAATTGGAACTCTCCTGTGTTGGAGGTAGCTTTTTGGTCATTCTGTCGGAACTATAGTGCACTTGACCTCTCCTCCACGTGACCTCCACAAATTATGCAAATTGTTGAGGTCAAGTTGAGGGTTTCCGTGTTTTATATACTACTATGGTCAAATTAATTTGAGTATGCTAGACTGGTTTAAGTCCCCGATATCAAAGAAGACAGATAGGCCCTAACTGCTGGCATTTTGAATTACGACGATTGTGTTCTTCTCTCTCATTAAAAGACTGAGTTGATATCAGGACAGACGCTGTAGAACGCCCACAACCACTTTTAGAAACATACCAGGTACTAGGCATGTGGATCAAATTATTTCGATACAGGCGGATGCAAACGATAGCTGCCGCAAGACAGAATTTGCCAACAAAACGGTACACTCCACCTGACCTGTCTTCTGGTTTGATAGAAAGGGACAGTAACCAAGTGTATAAGTACTCTAGACTACATCGGAACCTTTCACATGCCTGTTGGATATGGGCGAATTTACAAACTTAATTTACATACATTTAAGCCGGAAATTAGCAGTAATAGAATTCTCATACTTCTTTATATATTCCTGTTAATTTACAGTTTGCCATATTCCAATTGTTGCCTATACGTTTCTTTTTATGGGGATTTTGAAAGTAAAAAAAATCGATTGTATTGTACCATACCCTGTAATGTACCATACCCTGTACTGTACCATACCATACCCTGTAATGTACCATACCCTGTACTGTACCATACACTGTGAAGATTGTTCTACAATCGGTTGTACTGTACCATACCCTGTGAAGACTGTTCTACAATCGATTGCACTGTACCATACCCTGTGAAGATTGTTCTAATCGGTTGTACTGTACCATACCCTGTGAAGATTGTTCTATATTCGGTTGTATTGTACCATACCCTATGAAGATTGTTTTACAATCGGTTGTACTGTACCATACCCTGTGAAGATTGTTCTACAGTCGGTTGTACTGTACCATACCCTGTGAAGATTGTTCTAATCGGTTGTACTGTACCATACCCTGTGAAGATTGTTCTACAATCGGTTGTACTGTACCATACCATGTGAAGACTGTTCTACAATCGGTTGTACTGTACCATACCATGTGAAGATTGTTCTAATCGGTTGTAGTGTACCATACCCTGTGAAGATTGTTCTAATTAGCCAATAATTTGAATTGTATAACACTTATTTTATTTAACCCAGGGAGAGACGGTGTGCCTTCTTCTATTCCCGACAACGTCATCTGCACATGGAAGGATGTTGGAAACCTCGCCTATGATTTTCGAGCCAAAAATTTGAAAGTTTGCGTGAATGGTATCTGGCAGATCGTCCCCTTTACAGACTGTGAGTATTGGCGTCTGCTCCGACATTCAATATTAAGCCGTCGTCCACAAAAGAATTTCCGTGTCAGTGATCGTATGACCTCCTTTTTCGTTGAATTCATTATATTCTCTGTATAGACTCGTACTCAGCCACTGTGGAAACGTTCACACCGCGGTTGAAACGGTTACACCGCGGTGGCAACGTTCATACGATTCGGTTTGGTTCTCAAACAGTTTGAAACAAAGAATGAAGAAATTTTGAGAACGTTCCTAGGAATGACAAAAATTCAGTGATAAACTAGAAACTGTTTGTAGAAAACAGGCGAAGAATAGAGAAAACCGCCAAGAAAATCAGAAATAGTATAAAAATCGTTACAAAAACGTGAAAAATGAACGAAAAAAAACAAAAATTATGTTCCCTATTAACCACCGTACAAACCACTATATCGCATGAATACTGTCGAAGTGTGCGAAGACTCCCGGTGACGTTATCTGCCCCGATCTGGACCGTTGACGTCAAATGTGCTCACAAGTTAACTTCTTCAAGAAGAGAGCTGACTACCATCACTAGAGCAGAAAAAATGGACAGCTACGCTAGATGTCATAATGCACCTAACTTACTATGATAATGTGGGTTTTCTTAGAACATGAGTGTATTTCATTATCAGAGAAAAACAAAACAATTTAACAGCGATACAAGACGTAAGACATTGCAGGTCCTCAGATGTTTTCGAGTCTGCAGGGTGTCTGAATGAGATTCGATATGCTCCCCAGAATGTTTGCTCTGCCAGTTATAACTCGGATAGTTCATTATTCGCCTATCACTGGTTAGACAATATGACCATCCGTTCTAAGAGGAATGAATCTGATTGGATGTTTCAAACTTGAAAGTACCGGTTGATTTGGGTATTTCATTCCTAAAGTCCCCTGTGCATTGTTCTGAGATACGATTTTCGGCGGAGAAAATAATCTGGAGGATTGATTATTCCTGAACTTGAGATAAACACATTCCGAACTGATAAGAGTTTGTACTCAGAGAGTAGCATTTACTACAGATGACACATTGGCGACTGCTCGGCCTATTCCGTCGAAGTCATAGTACCTCACGCATTAATGGTGTAAGGGTTTAACAGCTCTCAGCTGTAAACCCTGATCCGCCGCACATAAGGCACATCACATGCTGTAGGATGTGTTTCCGCCCGCATAGTCCTCGTTGTATTTCTTCCTTATCAGGAGATAAAATATATACCAGTATCCAAATGAAATGGATATTCCCTTGATTCTACCCGCGAAGCCTCTTTTCTAATTTGAGGTGTTTCTCTTGGTTTTTCTTCTCGAGCTGATCTCCATGGTAACGGAAGTCATACAGCTGACATGCGCTGTTCGGAGTTTCTGCGTGATTTCTTTCAACATGGATGCCAATATGGATTCCTAGCAGTGCGTTACGAGGTACTAATGTCCTACATTATCCGAGATCGTGTCGAGTACAGACGACAGTGAATGAATGCAAATAGATCAAGCTATTCAGGAAACCGCAAATCTGGGCCTGAGGCGAATAATTACGTGATAGAAAGTCCTTAGTTCAAGGAGAAAGTTCAAAGTTCAAGGTCTGAGAATCTGGGGGACAAATGAAACTGAAAGTTTGATCTGACTCAGTGAACTAGAACGTAACATATAACCAGGTAACATTGACATACTTTCAAACGACTTAAAATTAATCTTGTATTTTTCCTTCAGCTGCTAGACGCCGACTAGACTACATTACGTGGTATCAGGATGTACGCACACCAGCGCCCTCTATCGACGTCGATGTGTTTTCGATTCCAGGGGAGGGAATGTTCGCGGCATTTGCAAACACGGACCCTGGAAATTCTGTGAAAGGAATGTCAGTAATTTATAAATGGACGGATAAGAAGTTCACATTTTATCAAGACCTTCCCTCAATGACAGCGCAGAGTGTCCGCCATTTTATAATAGGAAGCCAGGTAAGGATGCAGATGCTTATGTGTAACAATTTCAGCCGAAATTTTAATTAGGTTATGGACTGTGGACAATAGCAGCTTTGGATCATGTCAACACTGGAAAATGGTAGAAAAAATAGGGCCCTGTACTTCAGTCTAGTCTGCGCTAAAATGAGCTGCAATTAACAATACCGTCTGAGAAATTATAAACTGATATGGAATCTGGTAATCTGCAATATCGTTTTGCGAAAATGGAAAAATAGAATGTGAAACGGTCTAATATAAACGCAGTGATTTCCATTCAGCTTCTATTTCATTTGCAGTTTTTCCTTGCAGTGGCTAACTATGGAAATGGCACAGGGGAGGGAACAGAGTCCACTATTTTTAAATGGCACCGTCGGAAGCGGAAGTTCAGAATATTTCAGTCGATAACCACATGGACAGCACGAGACTTCGAACACTTCCGTATAGATGGAGACCACTATCTCGCTGTTGCAAACTATGCGAAAGGTAAGAAAATTTAGCGTATATACAAAAGTCAGAATCTGGTATCTGAGAAAACAAAGTGGTTTGGAACAGATATCTGCAGATATGTTCCATCCCATCAACGTTTCACAACGAACATTCGCCTTGAAAGCAAAAAACAAAAAAACAAAAAAACAAAACAACAACAAACATTGATAGCTGTTTTTTCTGCATGAAAATCGAATTAGAGCACAAATATCATAATATTGCTATCTTCATTATTTAAGAGTATCAATACGATTGTGTTGACATGTACATGTACATGTATTATTAGTATGGGGTATCCGCCTGTCTTATTTGAAATTCAGCAGCGCTCAAAACTAAACCTAACACATTATTTCGAAGAGGACATTCTGATGTAATTGTGGAAAGCTCATCGATTTTCTTCGTCAATTGATGATCCAAATATTCCGTTATCCTTTAGCTTGAACCTCCACAAGAAAAAGACCCTATCCGTCTAGATATAAAATTCTGGATTCAAGTAATTATGAAATTTAGCTGTAAAATATCAATCTCAGGGATGTTTGCATCCTCGCTAAACCCTAGATAGCCCTGGTACACATGGGAATGGATTAACTTCATGGGAAATGCGACTGTATTTCTCAGCCAATCAGCAAAGCAACATCTTGTGTATATTAACCAATCAAATCACTTGTTTACCGCGACCATGTCGACCGTAACAACACATTCGAAAACACCAGGCTTGTGGGATATGTCGTGGTAGATAATTACGTACATTCTCAATAAATTATGAAATTGATAATTATAAGGAAAACTATTCTGTATTCAAATCGGACTGAAGAAAAATTAATTATATTGATTAATTTTCATCATTTCTTGAAAATATATTTATTCATCTACCATCATATAGCCCACCAGTGAAATGTGGCAAACACTGAAATTGGGTGGAACGCGGTCTGCTATGCAAGATGGTCAAGGTTTCGCCTTTGACTCAAAAACAAATCTTGACATTGTGAAGATGGAGTTTCTGTTGGTTTGTATGGATGAGTTAAACCCCTGAACTGTGACACGTCCGCTTCCTATATTTCCAGCAAACTGGTCTGAAATGCACTGGTGGGTACATGGAAAACAAAATTAGGAAATATCGTTTTTTTTTATTTCTACATCAGCTTCTGGCTCACGTCATTGAAAACATGTCATAAGCATTAAGATTCATTGCAATCACTTTCACAAAACCCTACAAAAGTTGTTATGAAACTGTTTAAATTATTATTTTATGGTTTTTACAGATAACAACCCGCACACTGACTCTATAGTCTACAAGTGGAATACGACAAGTCGGCGATTCCAGCAACACCAAGCCATACCGACCATTGGTGCTTACGACTGGACACACTTTAAGGTGGACGACTTCCACTTTCTGGCAGTCGCGAACGCCTTCAACGGTCTCACCACAAAGATCTTCTCCACCATTTATTTCTGGCAAATGAACCAGTTTGTTCAGTTTCAAACCATGGAGGTATGGGAATGAGATTTCTTTTCAAATATCAATATTTCTTGTGTAAATTTAATGACGCCACGGCGATGAACATACACGTTGAAAGTTTTAGGGTGGAGCAAAAAAGAAGTGGCGACCGGATGTTAACCCTTATCCTTCTTTAACTCATTCCGAAGTCTATTAACCACGCTTATACTCTAACCTCACAATTCCCTGTCGCCAGTCCCCTGATCACCAGCGAAGTCTTCTGAATCCGCTCTCGGCAGCATCGAGCATTGAAACGGCAATCACGTGACCGCGCGCATCACCCACGGCTACAAGATAAACAGAGGATATAGAGGAGAGGGGAGAGATTCGAACAAAATATATTTCCTATTTCTTTACACGTTTTTCGAATGAGAAATAAAGGAAACGAAATTAGAAATAATAAATATTATTTCATAAAGTAGCAGACATGTCATTTTAAAGAACAAAGAATTGTAGAGCCTCTCTAAGTGGGGAACGGTGAGATTCAAATAGAGGGCCTATACCCAACAATACTGAAGTTGTTAATTCTAATAAATGTTATTTTTCATTTTCTCTATCGACAAAATATGCCCAGCTTAAAACTTCGACCCAGTTTCGTGCTACATGTACAATGGTGCAAGCGCAGTCACGTGTCTCTGCTTACGGTATGCCGAAAATAGTTCTTCGTGGACGATGATGTCACGAACACGCCGAAACAAGATGGCTCTACACTTTAATAGAGGTCGCAGTCTCGACTCTACGACGATATACCTTTACCGATAGAATGATATACTCTTCCTGTGTCGATTAAATCGATAAAGACTGAATGCGCATGCATGCTACGTTTTTTCATCCCAATGGCGAGAGGGGGGGGAGTAAACCGACAGTTTATGAGATAACGAACACTCTGACAATGAGAGATAAACCGACATTTTAGGAGGTTATGCAAAATCTGGCAGTGGGAGAATGCAATTAACAGGAGGGCAATATAAAATGGGATGATTGCCGAAACACCATTTTGTGTT
The DNA here is from genome assembly GCA_036873755.1 of Hanleya hanleyi. Lineage (NCBI taxonomy): Eukaryota > Metazoa > Mollusca > Polyplacophora > Lepidopleurida > Hanleyidae > Hanleya > Hanleya hanleyi. The sequence continues at coordinate 6,371 of JAVTVY010044175.1, read as the reverse complement.
GTCGTCGTGATATTAGAGTCATATTTGAAGGGAATGTTAATGTTTCAGTATTTAGGGTACGGCTTATAGCATTGGACACACCGGTTCTCGTCAGCTCACCGAAGTTGAGCAACGTTAAGCTCGGTCAATGCTTGGATGGGTGACCGGGTGCTGTACTGCCTGGGATGATCGTTGTCCAGGGTAATAGGAACTGTGAGTACTCTCGTGTTCTGGCACATGTAGGCACCGTCGTGATATGACTGAAACAAGGTTGAAAACGACGTTAGAGCCTACTACACACTCCTTCAGTATTTAGTCATGAGGTATGGCTGTCAGTGTGTCTGCGACAGAAATACCGAGATGAATAGACAAAGGGGCACAACTCTGCCTGGACAACACAGCAAATACACCCCACCCAGATTAGAGAACATAACTTCTCACATTAAATGAAGATTGGCGATCGGCTTATGAAGAACTCATTGCATTGTCGCGAATGTCGCAAATTTGTTTCAGCACAGACATTCGACATCCGCCATTCAAAAGGCAAGCATGTCTGTTATCCGTTAGACATGCACACATGCTCGGTATTTCGTCCATTTTTCTAATCTAAATATTGAATGAGTGAGTAGTAGGTTTAACGTCGTTTTCAACCTAGTTTCAGTCATATCACGACGGTGCCTACATGTGCCAGAACACGAAAGTGCTCACAGTTCCTATTACCCTGGACACTGATCAGCCCAGCCAGTACTGCACCCGGTCACTCATCCAAGTATTGACCGAGCTTGACGTTGCTTAACTTCGATGATCTGACGAGAACCGATGTGTCCAACGCTATAAGCCGTACTATCTGTAAATATTGATCCTTGTATCTCCTCTTCCACAGACAATGGGTGCCACAGACCTGGAGTACTTCACTATTGGCGAAGACGTTTTCCTAGCCGTGGCAAACGCTTACAATTACGGACCTCAAAACTTCCGAAATGTAGACACGTATTACACCAATTCCACAATATATCAACTGAACAGAGAGAAGAAACAGTTTGAGAAGATCCAAAGTATTCCAACATTCAGGTAATGAAAGTAAATATACGGTTCCCAATTACGTTTTGTCTGTCAACTTGGGACAAAAGGAGGAAGCTGAAAAGTGGTTTCGGTCACCCGTATTACTCCTCCGAGTGGCGCCCATGACAGATTAGGACCTAATTTGTGTCTTGCATGAACCTTATCCGAATGTTGGACAATTGAAGTCCTCTGCTGGAGATAGTTGCGCAAAATAGTGGACCCTCTGTTGCCCCCTTACTGTCGGGTGAATGTAAATAATCGCCAAGCCTTGTTTAGCGCAATCTGTAATTTTCGTAGCCAAGTTGGCTCTGATTCTCTTCAAATGTTGGTTGTCTTTCGATTAATACAACACGATATCATCAAGGCTATCACAGTCATAAACCCATTTTGGACCTACCTGTTCATGAAGCAATATTGCATTGGTATCATTATATATATACGTCGTTTTGTTTAGTCGCCAGACGTCGTCAGTTTTTGTCACCTCTTATCTCACAAGTTCATATAATTATCCTATGTGACAGCTGTTACCCAATGCGTGCTTTGCTATTTCAGTGCAATTGACTGGGAATTTTTCCGCGTGGGAGACGAGAGTTATCTGGTGGTATCAAACGCCCAAAACGGAGGCCCAGAGGAACGACACCGTAGCGTGGTATATAAATGGCAGGGAATTGAGAAATTCGTACCAGTTCATCAACTACCGACATTACCGTCTGCCGACTGGGAAGTATTTGAAGACAACGGCGAAACCTACCTCATCTACGCCAACGCCAAGGCCTCGGAATCTCAGATATTGAAAGTAAAACTTATATGATGTCATGGTGGTCGCGTGGACATCCCCAACTTAAGCGCACAAAGAGTCGTGTTACCGCGTATCTCAACTGAACGATGAAATCAATAGAGATAACGACGGACTGTTCAGCACAAGCAGTGAAACCTGCCTAAAATTCGACTCAACGGTGTATGCTCAGGGATTCTATCTACACTAGAATGTCGGGACAACTTTCCTGGTGTGAGATCTCCTTGGTTCCAGATAAACAGGTTGTGAAAATATAAGCATTGGGGTCTTAACGGTTTCATGTGAAAGGAATAATAACCGCGTAAGACGATTTCAACACAGACTAGTATAATTTGGATATTCTCGGATAGTTCGGCCTAGATGTAAGACACAATTATTTATTGACCTGCTTAATCATTGTTTAGTCGGTCTCAAGATCTGATCTGAGGGATCATTATTAAATGGCCAATAATACTGAATTGCAATGGACAGCCTTTTTATGAGAGGAATGCAAGAAGCTGTGAGGGCTTTGTTTGACTTATGTTCTGCAGTTCTGCGAGATGCAATTAGAAAACATATAAACGATGTATCGGGATATATCTGCTACAGTTTTCCGGAAAGTGCTTTTGTACAGCTATGGAATGATCAGTCTGCTCCAGTGATAAATCTGTGCCATATACTGCACCCATGAACGTACAATTCAACTGATGTTGAACTATATGATATGATAAATGAACCACCATTGTCCAGGCATTCGCACACATGCAGGTAAATACTACGTCCGCACACATGTAGGTAAATCCTACATCCGCACACATGCAGGTAAAACCTACATCATCGCAGAAGATTTATACCTTGACATTTATTGTGATTCTAATGAGTTCTCATGACTGTTACCTCTATTATACAACCTCGTATATTTCATCCCCTGAGGTTTATTGAATTGAATCGATATCCGAATAACGCGGGTTTCGTTTTGTTACGAGCAATGGCATTCAAACCGGAAAGCCCTCTGCGGGAAACAAACCAGCCATAAGTTCAGTCCAATGTGAATGGTTGAATGCAGAGAAATTACCGGCGTATAAAGGGACGCAACTCTGTCTACATAATGAAGAGAGAAAACACGTGTACTTGTATCGGAACTGTTACATACATTTTACGGTTAGCCTCCGACACCTGGGCTGTCATACAGTCTGCACATCTAATAAATCCTACGTACCTGTTCAATGACAGGGCCAGTAATTGGGTGATGCAAGAAAGGATACATTTACCATGTTAGCCACAAGATTTCAAGAGCGAAAACGAGACTGTGCTACGTCACGGACCAACTGAGACAGTCACGTGGTTGTGTATGAAAATCGGGATGGCTCCAAAAATTTGTGAGTCAAATTCAAAATGGCGCGAGTCGGATGACTAATCGCTGAAAAGGAGACAGCTGAAACAGCTCACTGCCACTGTCTATCGATACCTTGAGTTGACAGACAGGCCTATAATCTATCGTCGCATCAGCAATACGACGTCACATCACATATCCTTGTCGTTAATTATCTGTTATCGTGCTAGATAAATTGATGAAAAATAACATTTATGATTTCAGTACCTCTTAGTATCTACCTCACACTAACTACAGACTATAATATATGAGGTATTTTATATCTGTATATCCTGCATATCACTGTGATTATATTGCTATATATTTGTATATATAAACTTTTACACCGCCATATGTATACGGGAATCTGAAGGGACTTGTTTTCATTGTTTTGTATACAGTATGCATCCAGTTAATTGAGTTTGTTATGCACGCCATTAAAAAAGTAAATTAATGCAGAGTAAACTGGTGATTTTTGACAGGATCCAAAGAAGGCGGGTGATTAAAATGAACAGACTTTAGCACGCAAACCAGAGCCTAGATCTAGAGATATGGTTACGTAAACACGTTTCACTACACAGACAGCCTGGACATCACTTCTGAACTCGAGGCACATTCACAGAACATTCGGACAGCCTCGTAACTTTCTTAACCCTACCTGGCCTGGAAGGGCAGGAAATGGTCCCCCCTACCAAATTTTCTGCCCTATCTCCGGATCGACAAAAAATGGAGAGCTGAAACTCCTTGACTTTATAGTTTATCATATTGGGGTCATTTTGAGCCTATTTAAATAACCCCCCGGGCAGAGGATCATGGGTAAAAGGCCATTTCGCCTCCCCCCCCCCCAGGCCTGGACAGGTCCCAAAAAGCCGAGGCCAGATAGGGTTAATTACATCGCAACTAAGGCATTGGACCAGTCACATTATATATGTATCGACAGGTGTGGAGTCAGGCAATTTATTTTTGATTAAACATTTCTCATTATGAGCTACAAAAGTCGATATATTCGGTCTTTCTTTCAAGTTACCAACAACTGTTTTTCCTCAAAATGTTTCAAAAGTTGGAATATCCATTCTGGTCATTTCAAACCAAATAATTACATCTCAGATTTTCTAATTTGGTCTCAAAACGTATTTTATTGACTTTCCTGACATGAAATATATCAGGCAGATTATCAGCGTTATCACGTATAATAACGTTAGCGATCAGGGCCTCTCATAGCTGTCATGCGAGTCAAGTATGATCCGATTTCAATCTAGTATACGTGATGAATTTGTTTGTGAAAAGTGATGGTTTGCATGACCAGAACCTCATATGGAGTAACACATTTTTCCAAAAAATGATTTCGATATAAGAAATTGTTTTGGAATAAAGATACAACAATAAAACAAAACGTATTTGTTCACTCAGATCGGATCTCGAATCCTTAAATCAATACGATCCTTCGTAATCCTTGGCATACCTGAAATGTTGTCACATTGCACAAACCAGACCTGAAGTCAGCATGGGGATCGATACTTTTATTTTTTTCTGTCAAGGTATAACTTTGACCCTTGGCCTTTTACCTCATAATGACTAAAGTTCTTTCCTTTCCTTTTAAAGTGCATCAGTTAGGTTTTGTATGGATCCATAACCCGGAAGTTAAAGTTTAATCACAGTCAACAATCCTGAACTGGAGTTATATCAAGGACATATCTCTTTCAATAATTTCCAGATTTTTTAACTTTGGCCTCTCGATACAAGTTTATCGTTTTACAAGACATATCGTCTGCCCCCGGTTGTTGTATCCACTCACAAAAAGGTGAATTTCAATGGTTTTCTGATGTTTGGGTCATAGTGACATTAACGCCTGGCCTCAATTGGGCAATGTAAACACATGGCCTTCCACTCATATTTCCCCAGAAAAATGCGATTTCAACTATTCACTAATTATTGGACCACAGTGACAACCTTGACCTTTTTGTATCATTCTGTCACCTGACACGTCTTCTGTTACCAGTGTACCCCAATGTGCGACTATGCATGTAGATAATACACAACCAGACCTAGAGGCCGAACACAATACATATGAACGGACGGGCGGACGTAAATCTTCATGACACATGCACATCCGGAGCGAACCATGACAAGCAACCAGAGGATGCTAGGTCCCCCGCCGAAATGGCAGCAATAATTTTAGCGTTGTTGGTCTCAGGGGATATACATGAGGGAGGCAACTGCTACTTCATAGGCGTTGGATGCGGAGGGGTCTTTCTCTCTCCCCCAAGTTTTAAGATCAACTCAGAGCAGCTGACTGAACGTTGATTGCTGCTGTAATATAGTTTCCATGCAGTGAAGTATGGAAATTATGTAACGGAGATGCCACCCCAAGTGACATCTCAAGGCATATTTTCTGCAAACCAATTCTGATGAGAATCTGGAGGCATCCTCAACCTATTGCCCGGAAACCAAATTTTAAATTTGCCACCAGGTGTCGCCACCTGCAGGTGCAAGTTGGTGAAACGTAATCCCGAGCATCATCTCATGGTATGGTATCAGCATACAAACTTTGGGAAGAATTTGATGAGGGGTTTTCAAGTTATTGCCGGAAACCAAATTTAGATTTTGCCACCAGGTGTCGCCACCTGCAGGCACAATTGTGTGAAACACAATCCCAAGCGACATCTTATGGCAAGAAAAACAAATTTGAGAATTATCCGATGAGCAGTTGTCCAATTATTGCTGGAAACAAATTTCGGATTTTTTCCACCAGGTGTACGCAGAAGCAGGCGAACTACAATCCCAAGGGACATATCATGTCATGGTATCTATTTATTTATTTATTTAGAAAGAGGTCCCACGGGAACAAGTCTCATTTACAGGTTCCTGTGAATAGTATCTGCATTTCAAATTGGAGAAGAACCCGATGAGCGAAATCAAATTTAGATTTTGACATGAGGTGGTGCCGCCTGTAGGCGCAAGTGGGCGATACGCAGTATCTTATGTCATGGTATATTCATATCAAATTTAAGAATAATCTGATGAGCGGTTCTCAAGTTTTTACCGGGAAACAAATTTGATATTTTGCCACTAGGTGGCGCCACCTGTAAGTACAAGTGAGCGAAAGGCAATCCCACGCAACATCTCCCGGCATGATACATGCATGCTAAATTTGACGAGATTCCGATGAGCAGTTCTCAAGTT
>JAVTVY010044174.1:0-20935 GCA_036873755.1 Hanleya hanleyi | reverse complement strand
ATGGGCGCAGCCATTTGTAAGGTCATGTGCCCAGGCGACCGGTTGACGCATGCGCTCTGACAAGAACTCGTAAGCGGATAGCTTTCGTTCAGCGCACACTGGAAGATTTCTTCCACGCGTGTCCAAAATTATCAAAAACGTTGGATATTTGCCTCTTGGGCACGAATGACCAAAAACTTTAATAAAGTTGCCCGCACACGGAAGCTATCTGCTTACGCCATCGTGCACGAATGAAATTTGGCTAAGCAGATAGCTCCAGTGTGCGCCGGGCTTAAAGCTTGTCTGATCAACCCGTGGTGGAATCTGGAGACAAATTTTATTATAATATCGAAACCGATAGGTTGATCCGTTGTACAATTCCAAAATACAAGCGTCTAGTCCGTCATTCAATATTCAGCCGTCGTCCATCCAAAGACCTGTTACATATTCCATATAACAGCATTAGCACCAAATTTAAAAAAGAAATACAATCATAGTGTACATAAACGTAAGCTAGCTTCTTGCAAGAGAGAAGCGGTCCACAGTATTAAATGATGCTAGCAAGATATCATGATGTTCCAATAATATCAAATCCGTATCGCTAATCACTATTCTTAAAGGATTTTAATCAATATTTTTTTTTCTCTGGAATATGTGTCAGAAGAGTTAGTACTTAATTAAGAATTTTTTTTTTTAAATTTCCTTTTTTTATGTGGGCATATTTAAGCCTTTTTGGCAGCTCTATTTTGCTCCCAGTCAGATATGCATATTTGTGGAATGAAAGGGAGGCCGCCAATCTGTGACGTCACAGGCGCGAGAGCTCGTTAATGACAGGTAGCAATTTAGTATGAATTACATACTGGGAGAGATTTCTTTTAGTGGCATTTAGAAGTTGGGAAGTAGATAAATAAACAAATTACTTATGGATAACAACTTCTAGTTTATTCGGGACGACGTTTTGATACAGGTATCGTTCTCAAGACAATGAAATCAATGAATAAATAAGCCGTATATATTCATCCCCAGCGCGTATGACCTACTGATCCAGGAACCCCACCGTGCCTTGAAGCCCACCTTGTTAATTAATCCAGCCATCTCCACAAGCCTAATCCTGTCCTATTAAATATTTCTCACCTAGTATAATACTAATTCAATCAATTCGACTCGAGAATACTACCGCCTAATAAATAGCAGTGTAAATTGACTCCAAAATGCCGTATTGTGCCGCCTACGGTTGTACAAACGAGCAGAAAAAAGGTTGTGGGTTGAATTTTTTCTCGTTTCCCGTGGAGACCATCCGTCGGAAAAATGGGTCATTGCAGTTCTGCTTATCTTATAATATACTCCTTCCCCAGGGCTTCGTGTTTAGAATTAGTGCGCCAGCTAAAAATAGCTTACGTCAGAATATTTAGGAGAGGGTATTTGAAATCAGGCGAGTGGTTGCAATATAATACAATATAAAATATGACCGTTTACGTGAGCTAAATATCACTCTCGTGACATGAATTTACTAGACTGTTTGCGTGCAGGTGGGCTATCTGATAATGTCACCAACACCCGTTGTGCGAGAAATTGCCCCTTATCTGCGAAAAGTCGGGAGCAGGACCGCTAGAAAGTCGCAATTTGTTCTTTTCTATCAATTACGCTAGCTGGACGGCATATTTCTACTGGAAATAATTTATTGAACACAGATTTGCCAGAAGTAAAAACGAAATGAACTAAATATTTTTGATAGATAATATATAACGTCGTACTTTCAAACTGACCTGAACGAAAGAGAAAACTCCAAAATTGGCGTACGTCTCAGTGTTGAAATTTCACCAGCTAGGCCTGGACTAACAAATTATTTCGATCATTGTCTAAATATTTATTTATTCTGTGCATAGGGGGCCTATATATAACGTCCGGCATAGATAATAAGTAACATACCAGTATGTGTTTACAAGTCGACCTTGTTCCGTGTGGGACGGTTCATCTGTTTCAGATTCGCTTTCCCTCTGTTCCATCTCATTTCGGTCGTTTGGTACGGGTTCAAACTGATACGGCAGAACGTCAAGATGTCCATTTATGTCGTCTGTATATAGATCATCATCACTGGCATATTCCTCCATGGTTTCGAATGGTTTTCGATTAATTATACAGCGATATACGCGATGGAGTAATCGCAAATCCACAGCTTAATATATAGCGCTGACAGCTGCCCACAGGACACGGTCTCCTGTCTGACGTCACAAGGTCACGTGACGCCTCAGCTCAGGAGTACTTACCTTATTTTTGAGTGTGACTATATTTATCAGCACTCGCATTTCAAATCTTATTATATAAAACTTATGTTGATAAAATGCGAAATAAAAGAAATATTGAATATTTTGTTGCTCGCCACGGCGTGCACTGGGCGCCGCCATTGCACCACTGCGTGACGTTTTTAGATGAGCGGAAGTAAGTTTATACTCATCTAAAAACGTCACAACGTCATGGAGACTTAAGGTTGATCGTGTTGATCATGCTGATAATTCATACGAGAAGGAACCCAGTAAATCCACTGCCGTTCTAGTTGATTTTAGTTGTTCAAGTGTAATCATGAAAATGTTTACGAACTTAAAAGCATCGTCGTTCAACTCAAATCACTGGACAATTGCAGAGAACGCTCTTTTAGTTTACCGATCAGCTTCAAATTTTGTCCAAATTGAATCGGGAAATTCTCCGCTGAAAAACTTGGAGAAGGAATTCTTCAGTTGTCGGAGATAACCTAAACCACTTTCCTTTTAGGAATTACCCCCGTGTGAATTGCCGCGCCAGTTTTTTCCTCGAATTGAAACTCAGACCCAGAGTAGTTCATATGTCCGTAGTTGGAAGGTCCCTGGATCAAGCGTTAGCCGTGACGTTGTCCTGAATGCTGACGTCATCAACCACGTCATCCCACAGGCAACATGGCGGCGCCCACGTCGACGTCAAAGGAGAAACATGGCTTCACAAATTGTAATAAAATAATAGGTTATCGCCCCCAACGACAATAAAATAGTTGGTTATATTTCTTTAAGAGTCTAACCTTTGTAATAGGAACCTATATTACATTAGGTAAGTACTCCTTTAACGGGTTAACTGGCGGAAATTGAGCTACAGGTCTTTAATTAAAAAAAGGCTTAAATACGCCCACAGGGGACAAGGAAATTAAAAAAAAAAAAAACTTAATTAAGTACTAACTCTTCTGACACATATTCCAGAGAGAAAAAAAATATTGATTAAAATCCTTTAATCCATGTGATTTTTGTCCCCCGCCGCAACGCGGCCGGAGACTTTAAAATGGTTCTTGCTTCTATGTGTCCGTGGATATCCGTGGATGTCTGTTCAAATACTTCGCAAGCGATAACTTGCTTTATGCTTTATCGGATTCCTCTGAAATTTGGCATCTGCATTCTTTGTGACAAGACGTCGGTGGGTATTGCGTTTCAGCAAGATCCGCCTAAAGGTGGCGCCACTGCCTCTTGTTCCTATCCTCTGTGCTTGTCCGTGGATATCTGTTCAAATCCTTCGCGAGCGATAACTTTCGAAACGATTTGTCGGATTCCTCCGAAATTTGGCAAATGCATTCCTTGCGACAAAACGTCAGTTGGTGTTGCGTTTCAACAAAATCCGCCCGGAGGTGGCGCCACTAGAGTTCATTTCATTATTCCGTGTTGCAAGTGACATAACTTAGAAACACTTGGTCGAATTTCTTTGAAATACCCTACCTTTCAGGGTAATAACATGAGAAACGCTAATCGGAATCTTCTCAAATTTGGCATGCATGTACCATGCCAGGAGATGTTGCTTGGGGTTGCCTTTCGCTCACTTGCACTCACAGGTGCCGCCACCTGGTGGCAAAATCATCCATTGGTTTCCGGGTAATAACTTGAGAACCACCCATCGGATTCTTCTTAAATTTGGTATGAATGTACCTGGACATGAGATGTCGCTTGAGAATACATTTCTCCGACTTGCGCCTAGAGGTGGTGCCACCTGGTGTAAAAATCTAAATTTGGTTTCCGGGCAATAACTTGAGGACCCTCGTCAGATTCTTCTCAAATTTGGTATGCGGATAACATGACACCCCGATACCATGTCCCTTGGGATTGTATTTTGCCCGCTTCTGCCTACAGGTGGTGCCTCCTGGTGGAAAAATTTGTTTCCGGGCAATAATTTGGGAACTGCTCATCAGATTCTTCTCAAATTTGGTATTCATATGTGACCCACCCCAAATAACACAAACACCGGTAATAACTTGAGGATCCCTCTTCAGATCCTTCTCAAAGTTCATTTGGGACTGCGTTTTGCCTGCTTGCGCCTACAGGTGGTGACACGTGGTGGCAAAGTTTAAATTTGGTTTCCGAGCAATAGGTTGAGGATGCCTTCAGATTCTGGTCAAATTTAGTTTGCAGATAATATGCCATGAGATGTCGCTTGGGGTTGCATTTTCGTTACATAAATTTCATGCTACACCGTGAGGAAAATATATTACAGCAGCAATCAACATTCAGTCAGCCTTTCTGAGTTGATCTCAAAACCTGGGGAGGCGGAAAAACCCTTCTGCTTCTTACGCCTGTGAAGTAGCTGTTGTCACCCTCATGTATATTCCCTGAGACCGAGAACGCTTATAAATATTGCTGCCATTTTGACGGGGGACCTAGCATCCTCTGGCTGCTTGTCGTGGTAAAGTCGTTATCTAGAGAATGATGTATATCAGTCACGCTTTGATTGTGACTGTTCATATGAACACCATGAGGATCTTGAAGTACATGGGTTCATACGGCCCTAGCCAAGAAATGCATAACAAATGTTACCTTCCAAACCAGATAATGCCTACAGGTCTTTTTAATATAGATGAATAACATAGAAATCAGCCCGCTACGATGGTATATGTAGTCTCCTCCACAGGCGTATTTGTTCAGAAATGGATTGATATAAACGCCTAGTTATGTCAACACTTCACCGATTATCCCTTCGTTTTTACACGCGTTTTCTCGTATAGCTAACGCAGAATGTCCGTGCTATCCGGTATGGTATGCAATGAATTATTCATGACAGAGGTCAAGTTCTACCCAAGTTCCCAAGTTCAAAGTTCTAGGGTCATGTTAGATTTAAACCAATACGCGAACTGTCTGCGGGGAAAGGAAATGACTCCCCGTGCTTGTGCGCACGCCTTGCTGGCAATTTGAACAAAACAATATTTGAATTAGCACGGTAAGTTCATTTTAATTAGTCATCTACTTTGGAGCTTGTCAAAAATCAATAGTCAACTCTGCATAAATTTTCTTTTTTTTTGGTAACGTGTAGAAGAAAATGAACCCTACAAAATGATTATCATTTATCCGTGATATCGATAATCTATCACACATGAAAGAACTTTGCCATTCTCTCCATATACAACTCCAGTACATGCAGTTGTTTCGTGTATAGGGGGCTCAATTACATATGTATACACGATGCAAAATGATTTAAACTATTGATTTGTGACAGCTCTAAAGTAGACGACTAATTAAAATGGACAAACTTTAGTGAATTTATCTGTATACTGTACGTTGAACCTCCATTATTTAAACTCAAAATGGGGTTCAGATCCAAACTGAAAAAAATCCTAAAAAGACATGTTGGAAAATCGACACAAAGTTGAATATTCTGTAAAATCCGATAATACGCGGTCGCGATCATTGACAGACAGAAGGGAGAGAAAACAAATTAGCGTATACTGAATCTAATGTATATATACTTATTAATTGACTGTGTATGTTATTACCCGAATACAGTGTAAAACGGCCTGTCTATACGTCATGTTGAACCCGGCCTGTATTGGCCGAGTTGTATTGGCCGAGTTGAAAGCTGTATTGGCCGGGTTGAATGTTGTATTGGCCGAGGTGAACGAAATGTCAATTAATAAAAATATTATGAATCGATTGTTTTCGTATAGCCTTAGTATTGACCTTCGGGTCGACGTATTGGCCTTCGGCCCGCGGCCTCGGGCCAATACGGCGACCCTCAGGTCAATACGAAGGCAATACGAAAACAATCGATTAATAACATACAATACTTGTATACACACAAGAGCAAAACTGATGGCAAAACAATCAGGATTTAATTGTTTGGGGTTTTTTTCGTGGAAAACGAGTTTTTGTATTTGAAATCTATTTGTTTTATGATAAGAAGTTACACTCGTAATTAACAGTTCAGTGTGTCAGCAATATAATACGATGTAATATGATTTCCCACTGGGCATTTATTGCTTTATTAAGCCATGACTTACATAAACCCTTACATTACCCACATGGCCAAGGGCTTACAGGGTTTTATCCAATAATCCCGAATAAACAATACTTACATATACAAAAATATATACACATATATATACATATACACATATACATACATACACTCACGCACATATATACACACCCATATACATATACATATATATATACATATATATACGTTCAAATATAAAAGGTAGATATTTACTCCCCACAAGAAACAGTAAACTGTAGCTCAATTATGTATCACAGAAGTAGCTCAGATAATATATCATTCGCATCGATTTTAAGTAGAAAATTACAGGAGATGAAATATTTATTTCACATATTTCCTTATTAGATCAATATGATGTATTTTAGGTAGCTTGTAGATCGGCTAGGGGACCCCACTTGGTTTGAAAGGCTGCGAGAGAGTCATTGGTTAAAGCAATATTTCTTTCCAAGTCTTTCGTCCGATAAATGGATTCGCGCACAGCCATGAAACTGGGGACTGTACCTCTACTTCTGGAACCGTACAGGCATGATTTTACAATTAAAAGTAAGTGGTTAACCAGAGCCGTTGTACCTGTTTTCCCCAGCAACACGTCTCTGTGAGAGAGGTCCATTTCAGATGCAATATTTATCTCTACAGCCCAGGCCTGGAATTGAGCCCATATATGTCTGACACGGATACATGACCAAAATAAATGTAAGATCGTTTCCCTATCATTATTGCAGAAACTGCATCTGTCCGACTCTGCCTTTCCCCATTTACTCAAGAGTGTATTAGTAACCAGGTAGTTATGCGTTATCTGGAATTGAAAATATTGGAGTTTGGTTTCAGTAGTCACAGAGAAGGGATTTTGATAAATGAGTTTCCATTCAGCTTCACTAATATTCGTAGGATTCAGGAAATCACTCCGTTTAATTTGGCTATTGCGAGGGATTTCCTGAACCGATTGTAGGAGAGATCGGTATATAAATTTGGAGTATTCTTGGGTTTTGAGTTTAAATAGTATTTTTTTCTCCATTGAAGCCTGATTTTGGGGTTTTCTCATAATATCCTTTGGTATGTTATGAATAACAGCGTAATAAGTTAAAAAGGCTTGGTTTGAAATTTACCCTGAAAAATCTGAAAGGGTAAGAATTCAGATTTATGATCGACTAGATCTCTCAGAACTCTGACCCCACATGAATGCCAATTCTTAATTTCTCTCCAATTGCAGATTGGGGCATAGTTGTATATCAAATCATCCATGGTACCTGAGTCAGCCAATTCTCCATGTATATTCTTGATCCAGGCCAAGAGAACATCCTTCCAAAACTTATTTTTAACATTTTTAATGATTTTCTGCAACCCAACCATATTCAGCTCCCAGACCGTTGAGCCTGTATTCGGAAAGATTTTGAACATCATATCAGATTGAAAATCTGTGAGAGCTGCACTACGTTTAACCCATTTAATTTTCATATAATCAATAAAGGACGGAATGTGTATCATATTCAGCCCTCCATCTTGTTTACTGCAAATAAATTTTTTTCTTTTAATCTTGTCAAGCGTACAACATTTTCTGTAATTCGGTCAAAACATTGTCGGGTGGGTTAGGCAGAGCAGAGAAAAGATGAGTAAGAAGTGGTAAAGCGAAAGTTTTAATAACTGTTATTTTTCCAATTGGACTCAAATTTCTCTGATACCACGATCCTAACAAGCGTCTAATAGCACCAAGTTTTGGCATATAATTTAAAGCAGGCATCTCTTCCAGGTCTGGGCTGAAATATATCCCCAGTAGTTTAAACCCTCCTGGATCTCAGTTGATTCTATAGTGTTCACACAATTTAGTTGTGTTACCCTTTTTAATTCCAATCCACTGGATAATAGATTTTTCAATATTCATTTTAAGACCGGAGCAACTCGAAATATCCTGCCGGACACCTATGGCTCGCCTTAATGATTCTTTTGATCCATCTAGAAACAAAGTAGTATCATCTGCATACTGCAAAATTTTAATTTCGGAATTGTCAAGTTTTATACCGTTGATACCCGTGTCTTTTTTTTATAGCTATAGCTAGTAATTCTGCGACAATGATGAACAGGTAAGGGGATACAGGATCACCCTGCCGGCACCCTCGTTCCAGTTCAAAAAAAAGAAGACAAAAAATTGTTGATTTGCACACAGCTTTTTGAATTTCTTTGAAACAGTCCTATCCATCCACAGAGCGATTCACCGAATCCAAATGACCGCAATGCTCTTTGTATGAACTCCCAGTCGACGCTGTCAAAAACTTTTTCAAAGTCCACCAGGAAGAGAAGTCCAGGTATGTTATTCTCTTCAGTGCACATCATAACATCATAAACCATTCTCGTAATTTCCCCAATAAACCTACCCTTTATAAAACCTTTTTGAGACTCACTAATTATTGATGGAAGAACTTTTCTTATTCTGTTAGCAATACAAGATGAAGCTATTTTGTAGTCCACATTTAGCAATGATATTGGTCTCCAATTTTTAATGTATTTACGGTCCTTTCCATCCGTTGGCAAACATGTTATTACGCCTTGTTTCTGAAATTCTGATAAATGTCCATTTGCGTACGCATAATTAATTGATCTGAGAAGGAAGACTCCAAGACTTTTCCAAAAGAATTTATAAAATTCACATGGAAATCCATCTGATCCAGGTGATTTACCGTTTTTCATATTTTTCGAGGCATTCGAACATTCTGAAAGTGTTAACTGTCCTTCGCATAACTGTTGCTGGTCATAATCTAGTTTAGTTTCATGATCCAGAAAGCTATTGTCATTGTCACTATTTACGTTTGGCGGTTTTGAGTACAAGGTTGAATAGAATGACTTAACTTCATCTAAAATTCCCCTGGGGAGTATAACTCGATCACCACGGTTGTTAATTATTTCTGACATGCTTTTATTAATAAAGTTTCGTTTTTCTAGGTTACAAAAATAGTTTGAATTTCTTTCCCCTTTCTCATACCATTTGGCTTTCGAACGTATAATTGATCCTTCTATTTCGTGATTTCTAATAAGTTCCAGGTCCGCTCTTTTACTTTCAAGCCTTTCCATAATCCTGTTTTGTTCATTTATGGATGTAACTGAAGCCATGTTGTTTTCGAGACTCAAGATTTCTGATTCTATTTCCTTTTCATGCCTTTTAGTGGCCTTTTTCTTAGCTACTGCGAAAGGTATTGTGGCACTTCGTATTTGAGTTTTCAATAGTTCAAAGAAGACTTGGTCATTAATATTAAATTTGAGAGAACTAGGTTCGTCGATATCTCCGGATACATAACATTCATGGATAGTTTCTTTGACAACACTGTTGATCAGTGTGACATAATCCGGGTCTTGTAGCAGACATGTGTTAAATTTCCAGAAACCTGGACCTTTCTCTATTTGTCTAAAGTAACATTTCAAAGAAATTAGTGAGTGATCAGATTTGTAGGATATCCCAATGTCCGGACGGTTACGTGATATCGCTATATCATCAGAAACAAGAAAATAATCAAGCCTACTCTGTTTAATGCAAGTGGCGGTCTTTCTTCGCCAGGTGAATCGCCTTGTGGATGGATTACACTGACGCCAAATGTCATTAAGATTTAATTCCTTTATCTCTAAGACTGCCAGCCTGGCATTTTGATTATTTTTTGAAGTATAATTTTGTGTATCTGTCGTGTAGTCTAGTACAAGATTCCATTTCGCCGCAGGCAATGATTGAACTGTTGCTAAAAGTACTCACTTTCCTGAATAATCCTTTGAAAAAATCCGGTTCGTCATTATTAGGCCCATATAGGTTCACCAACGTAATCCTTTTATTTGATATTGAAATGTCGAGAATGATATACCTTCCTTCCTTAACAGTCTTGGTATTGTGCACCGTGTATTCAAAGTTGTCTTTAAATGAAATTGGGACGCCGGTACTATTAGATTTACCGTGACTGAATTCACATCTATGCCCCCATTCATTTTTCCATTGATTTTCCGTTTGACGCGAGCCATGCGTCTAATGCATGCATATTATCGAGCTGCTCGTTTGTTTCAATCGTTTAAATACATCAAGTCGTTTTTTCGTGTCCGAGTGAAGTCCCCTAACATTTACTGAGATAATAGTACAATATAATTTGACAGTTCGAGCACAGGGAAGCCGGGAAGCCGATGACGTCATAAGTGGGTCGAGGTGACATCATAAATAGGTCGAAGTCGCGCGGTGTTCGTCTATTTATAGTGTCACGAACATAGTCCAAGGGGTTGTAGGTTAACGTATGTTCACCGGACCGCGACAATAGCCCGAGGTGTTTGCGGTGTTTCATGTCCGCTCAGCGGGCCGTATAATAAAAAACAAATTAATTAAAAAATATAAAACAAATTAAAAAACAATTTAAAAAAGTAGGTCAATATACGAGGACAGTTCTGGGACAAAAACAAATTAAAAGCAATTAAAAACAGGGAAGCGGGGAAGTCGATGGTCGACGTGTTGCGAGGTTGTAGGTCTGTTCAGCGGACCGCGTCGATAGCTCGAGGGGATGCTAATGAAAACTAATTCGTTCTATATCCGTTCAGCGGGCCGTGTCTATAGTTAGCGATGGAGCGTGACTAATGAAAGCAGGCGACTAATTCGGGACCGAAGTCGTATTTATTCCTATGTTGATAGTGTTAAATGAGGCATGAAATGAGTAAATTCCTTAGTTATGCCCCTACAGCCTCCAAATTTTGTTTCGGAGTAAAAGAATTTTCTACAACTTACCGATGGCGATATCTCGAGAACTAAGAATGATAGAGACTCGCGGCTTACGGCATCGTATTCCTCTCGTATAGATGCACAATAAAGGCCCTATACAATTTTATCGCCTGACGGTAACTTTCGCCGCAATTAGACGATAATCGGTGTCACGTGATTCGACCATTTCTCGCGAAATAAGCGACATACGCACACGCTGTTTGCGACGTTGTATTCCTCGTGTCGAGGTCTACCGTAAAGCTCCTATACGGATTTATCGTATCTCCGTAACTTTCCCCGCTATTCGGGTGCGCATGCGTGGTGGTGGTGATGATGGTGGTGGTGGTGGTAGTGTACTGGATCCACACACACACACTTGGAGCGATAATATGCTCTTTCTTGCACCCGGAGAATGTAAAATGTGTATGTTTTATGGGAAAATAGGACGATTTGTCAACCATAGTGTTCCAGCACAGGCAGCAAATTCACACACTTGGAGCCATAGTATACTCTTTCTTGCACCCGGAGAATGTAAAATTTGTGTGTGGTCATAAGTAGGTCGAGACGACCTTTGCAACTAGGTTAATAGGTCAAGTTGACGTCATATCCGTGTCAAAGGTCACTTCCGGTCACGGTACGGCCCAACAAGAGTTATCTCTCCCTACATAGCGGTCTGTTAGGTCTTACCTTAACGCCTTATCCTAACGCCCTAGCATACCAGTTTTTCTTTTCTGGGCAAACCCTTGTTCTATTTATAGATCACACGGAAGTAGTAGAGAACGGGGAGTTTCGGAGGTGCAATGAAGAGCGTTTGGGGAGATGAGGGCCTTTATCCATACGGCTACCTGGTAAGTTACCATAGCGTATGTGAGAAGGAGGAGGAGGAGGAGGAGGAGGAGGAGTAGGAATGAGGAGGAGGAGGAGGAGGAGGAGGAGGAGGAAGAGTGAGGAGGAGGAGGAGGAGGAGAAGGAGGAGGAGGAATTATATGACTAGTATAAAATAGAGACAAAGCAATACGAAGACTACTAAATAACCGCTTTATTCATCAACTCATAGCACTGCACAAATAATGAGAGAAAACTGCTTATGTGAAATACATCTCCATTGTCGTGGGTATCATTTCGACATCTAGTCTTCCATTCAATGTTTATGTACGAATATTTCCACTGGGAGGTTTCTAAAGGAATGCAAAAATTTCTCTCATAGAGTTATGATATAGGTATGACAACTTGAAATGTCGTAAAGAGGTGTTTGACGAGGTTTGGCGGACACACAGTCTATACAACGGTATAAGTTTCGTCTCTAGGACGATTCTCAGGGAATTACAGGGGTCTTTATTGGGAATGGACGTTTTCGGAGCCCTCGTTGTCACTCAAAGTCGATTGAAGAAGATAATTTCCAGTTTCCAGCTGCGTCTCTATGAAGCTTTAAAATGCCACATGCAATGTCAGCAGATTCTGGGCACGGGTAGTTGTGTTGGTATCGTCTTCGGATCCTATCTGTTTCTTATGCAGTAGAAGACATACTCGGGTCAACAATTGGATGTCATCTAAGAGCGTGATAAGATGACAACGCATGCGTTGGTACTGAGAGGCACCACCTTGAGGTGTATTGAGAATAGCATCGAGTTGAACGTGGGTTCTACGTAACGCTTCGGCTAGAATATCCCCATCGTGGGGTTCAAAGTTTACATCGGTCAGCGTGGGCTCGGTAGCGTTCATGGTGAGATATAGAAGATGTTGCCGTGTGGGCTAGCCTTATAGATTCGCAGACGGACTACCATTGGCTATAGCAGTCGATGGAGATCCATCGACTGTCTATATAACTATAGACACGGCCCGCTGAACGGATATAGAACGAATTAGTTTTCATTAGCAGTCCGCTGAACAGACCTACAACCTCGCAACACGTCGACCATCGACTTCCCCGCTTCCCTGTTTTTAATTGCTTTTAATTTGTTTTTGTCCCAGAACTGTCCTCGTATATTGACCTACTTTTTTAAATTGTTTTTTAATTTGTTTTATATTTTTTAATTAATTTGTTTTTTATTATACGGCCCGCTGAGCGGACATGAAACACCGCAAACACCTCGGGCTATTGTCGCGGTCCGGTGAACCCCTTGGACTATGTTCGTGACACTATAAATAGACGAACACCGCGCGACTTCGACCTATTTATGATGTCACCTCGACCCACTTATGACGTCATCGGCTTCCCGGCTTCCCTGTGCTCGAACTGTCAAATTATATTCTACTGATAATAGTTATATCATCCGCCCTGAGGTTTCCAGTTATCGTGCGAGTCATATGTTCGTGGTTCGAAAGTATAATGGTGTTTACTAGTACTTGTATGTGGAGAGAATATAGACAAATAATGTAGTGACAGTTTTGAAAAAAAGTTATCGGGAAAATGGGTAAATGCCAAAGTGAAGATCATTGGCAATGGGTCTCAGGCCCTCCGTCCTCCATGAATCTTAAAACATTTAATTTCAATAAAAAGTAAATACATTAAGTTGAATACCAGTACGAAACTATATAAATAAATTCGTGACGATACTACATCTAATCCGTCTAATCCCTACACACATAAATACAAATACATAATTCATAGTGCAATACATAACTTTTGTGCTGGGTGATTTCATTTATATATGTTTAGTGTGCAATCGCAAAAGACAGGTTAGGAAAAGTAACACATGTTGAAAAATAAAATAGAAAAAAAAATAGAAAAGAGAAAAGAAAAAAACTAATCAAAATCTCATGTGTATGAATATGTCAATGCGTAAAATCTTATCAGACGAATCATGCAATAGGTTAACTATGTTACTGACGCGTGGATATACATATATACACAATGGCCATAAACAACTTATATGGCGATATGCGACTGATCAGTAGCAAAGTTAATAGTAGAAATGAACAAAGGTTTTAGTAGCGGGCATGCGCATTACATTCTAACGCAGGCGTGAAACAGACATATCCAATGAACATGAACATCGCGCTGTTGGCAAACCATATATTGCATGAACACAGGCGAGAAATGAATACCTTTAAATAACACAAGCATGCAATGGACCCGGTACTTTAACTCGAACGGAAGTTCCAAAGAACGAATTAGAGTATATACAGTTGAACATTTAGGTTAACACATGCAAATTATCTGGCAAATTAACAGAGGAGTTTGGCAGCTTGTTACCTGCGTTCCCTGTATACTAGTTAATCCTGCCAAATGACAAGGCGATACGTATGTAATTATACATGTTGGACAGATCAGGCATGCAGTTTGTGTAACACGACGTTAAGTTAGCTATCGGTCCGTGAGAGAGGTACATATAGACACGAGCTTGAAATGAACACATCGTGCGGTCACGTTTCAACACATAAACATGTAACAGCTCATAGTCATTATTTGTCACAAGGAGTGAGTACCTAGCATATATATCACCAGGTACCTTGTATTAGATACATATACCAGATACATTGATTTTTTGGTATATAACCTGCAGTTTATATATGAATTTATTTCGGAATGTTTTAGATAAAAGAAAGTGGTTTTCTAGCTAGATATGCTGAACATCAGTCTTGTAAGGAATACCAATACCATATGATCATATTAATGCGAAAACTTAAATAGCATGCAATCTTATTAGTGTGGAATTAGTGTTAGTCAAATTTATATAACAGAGCTTACCATTACTCGCACGAGGTAAAGAATTCTGGCAGGGAAATCGACACCGGCCTGAAATGAACGAAGTTCTACCAGGCCAGAGGAAAGGACTAACTGGGACACAAATACCATTTAGGACATTAAATCCAGAATATGACACTGATCATGAAATACATGTACCGGTATATCCCAATTGTGATATTTTGACCGATTTTCTTACTACACGGGAATGGCATATTTTGGCATCTAAACTACAAAAGCAATTTAGATTGTATTTCACAAAACTGTCAATGCGATTGTATAATTTTGCTGACATTCTCTCTCAGAAATTATTGCAGTTACGTGCCTTATTTTTACGTGTTGTGTTGTTGCAGAATACAACCCATCATCACCCCCCCATTATTGTATGTCTTTTACGAGCAGAATAACTGGCAAAATATGCCAGTTTGAAAACAGGGGATTTAATTGTTACCCTCAGGTAGTGAAATCTTACTGCTTATCACAGCCTATTGTTGCCAATAATGTCACGTCAACATTGTATGTGTTTTGATTTGTACCTCCGAAAACACAGAATAAGGGGATCAAGTTTTCAATACTTTATGAAAAATGTCCTGACCCTGATATGTATTAGTATTGCTTTTGTAACGGGAGACAACTTCGTTGCCTTCCGATTTTCCACCCAGGTTCGAAATGAAAGATCTCAGACTGGCTTAGGAGAGAGGAACAGCTGGCGGAATGAGCTCGAAGGGCACATCAAGGGAAAACTCAACCACAAATTATTGAATTCAAATAATATTTAATAAAATCAAAGAAAAATAACATAACATTCTCGACATTGGCAACTAAACGCGGCGCCTTAAGCAAATTAAACAAATAAGTGACTCCCACTGCGAGGAACTCTCCCTATATCACCCCAGAATAGACAGTTAGAAAAGCGGTCATCATATCAGGCGAATATGGCACCTTTATATTCAGACCGAACAAGTCTAATATTGACCTAAAGGTCTTGAACCCGCAGGCAGAGACGATACCTTTTACGGGTGTCCTCGCAATGGAAGCCCCGACCAATTTATTCCATACAAACTTATAGTCCGACACGAGCTACATGTATCATGGTGCACATAAAAGCCAAACTAGGACATATACCGACTTTGTAAACAACACTGAACCAAGATGAACACGGCGGACAAGACAAAACTAACAATAACATTTCTTCACATCATCTACTTCCACTTTTATGACGACCTTGTTCAAATATATAACATATAAGACCTTAAACATACAAAAATTGACATAATTTCCTTCAACCTATTCAAGGGAGACAATTTTCCCCTTACATTCCCCCCTACTTAAAACAAATATATACTGACAAAACAAAAACAATACGATCATATATATTTGTTCACTTCTTTCCTGAAAAGGTCAAAGAGAGAGAAAGTCAAAGTTCATTTTTTCCGATACCGCGGCATCCACTTGGGCTTTATGTTAGTCTTCATCTGTACCTGTCCGTTCTCCTTCGTTGAAAAGGTCACCTCCTCATCACGACACGTATGACGCGTAGGTTCACCCAACTCCTCCAATACAGGCATCGAGTGCCTTTTACGTTTCGCTTCTTCCCTGGCATCAGCATGTATGGTGACCTTTCGTTTTGGACACAAAGCTGTACGCGGGTCGACGAAGCGATTGTTGGCCACAGCGTCACCTCCACTTTTCTCTGTCGTTAGCCGTGCGTCAACAGGCGTCCTTCCGTGCTGCAACCTTAAATGCCGGTTAAGCTGATTTCGTCTGGTATTGCGAAACGAACACAACTCACACCGAAACAAACGAGTCCATGACCAGTGGCAACAGCGCCAATGTCGATTAAAACTGCTTCTGGTTAAATAAACATACGGACCACACGCCGCAACAGTACAGGGCATCCCGCCCTCAATCCATTCTGGGCGCAGGTCATTGTCTAGTCCCTGCACATCCTCTTCGGCCACGCTCACCTCCAATATGTCTGCCATGATTTGTAACTGCAACAAAAAAACAACACACTACATTCCTTTCAATACAGTCCTTTACCCGTCATAGAATGACGGATGAACCACTCCCCGATTCAAATGGAAGGGGCCCTTCTTCCACTCAGACCGGAAACTGGACCACCCATCAACTACCCATACCGTACTACAATGCCTTATGGTGAGTATCGAACAGGGTTACGCATAGACCTACCACACCTAGTCCGGCGGATCTCAACATTTTGGGACTCAAAATTGTCCTAAAGGTCCAACCTATCCCCCTCAGACCCATCTTGCTCAATTTCGGACCCACCCGACTGTGACACAAAAGATTCATTGTGTGCCTGAGCGTCGCTCTGATCACGCAGTTGACCTGCCAACCCTTCCCATCCTAACGGTGGAACAATTCCCTGATATGGCTTGAGGTGATCTACATGAAAAACTCTAGGTTCAGAAACTATGCTTTCCCGCACCATATAGGTGACGGAAGTCAGTTTCTTTACAACCTGCCAAGGGCCTGTCCATCCCATCCCAAGCTTATTCTTAACAGCTGGCGGATACCATCTCCACACAAAGTCACCTACTCGGTACTTTCGCGGCTTAATACCCCTGTCATAATACTTTTTCTGATGCACTGCTGCCTTCTCTAATCTTTTACAAACAAACTGAGAAGTGCACTTTTGAACATTCTCGAGCCATCGAACATATTCCACAGGGCATCTTCTCTCCTGAGTATTCTGAGGAGCACCGATCATCCAATCAATTGGACAGAGTTGCTCTCGCCCAAACATCAACCTGTACGGAGAACAACCAGTGCTCTCGTGTTCCGTTGCTCTATACGCCGCAAGAACATAAGGCAAGTGCTCATCCCAGTAAGCAGGATTTTCGACGGCATAAGCCGACAACAACTGAAGCAATGTCCTATTCATGCGCTCAACTAACCCATCAGACTGGGGGCGATAGGGAGTAGTTCTTGTTTTCTCAACTCTCAGTAACGCACACACATGCTCTATCAGGTGAGACTCAAACTGCCGACCTTGATCAGTATGTATTTGCCTAGGTACTCCATACCGACAAATAAACTCTGTAACAAGCTTGTCGCCAACAGTCAGAGCCGTGTGTTCCGATATGGCATAAGCCTCTACCCATTTTGTAAAATAATCGGCTATCACCAAAACATACTGATTGCCGTTCTCAGTCACCGGACACTCCAAAATATCCATGGCTATGCGGTCTAATGGAGCACCCACTACAGACTGCTGCAGGGGAGCACGACCCGACCCGGGTCCAGACTTCCTTCTAGCACAAATGTCACAACACTTTATCCAGCGGGCAATATCAGAGGTCATACCCGGCCAATAGACCCTTCGCCGTATAGCATGAAGTGTTTTCTTACGACCAAAATGTCCCGCCATCCGATTACAGTGTAATTCATAAAACACTTTTGCTCGGATCTTCGACGGAGCAATCAACAACATCCTATACTGCTCACCAACTTTCTGATACCACCGATAATACAGTGGACCATCCTTAACCTCTAAGACTTCCCATAACGCCCACAAAGTCCTCACAACCGTGGTGCACCAGCCACATATGTTCTCGGTGGCTTTTCCACGAACGAGTGTTTTAATTCTAAAACACGAGCAAGACATTCATCCTCTGCTTGCCATGTTCTTAACTGACTAGTGGACCAAATCTGGAACCATTCCAAGGATTCACCATCGGGAGGATTATTGTCTGAAGCCTCATTCGCCATCACCACAGAGTCACTTACAATAGTTTCTGTCTCACCAACGTCAACAGAACGTTCAGGTTGCTTCTCAACTACATCCCTTACTACCGCCACTGCAGCTAGACAATCCTCACAATCTAATCTCTTACACTTCCGATGTGGTTGTCGAGAAAGGGCATCGGCATTGCCATGACTACTCCCTTTTCGATACTGAAGAGTGAAGTCATAGGTATCCAGTACAGAAATCCATCTAGCTATCATCCCTTCAGGGTTCTTAAAGTTCCTCAACCAGGTTAGCGAAGCATGATCGATCCTAACGACGAAATGCCTACCCCATAGATAATGACGGAACTGCTTTACAAATGAAACTACCGCCAACAGTTCTCTATATGTAGTGCAGTACCTGCGCTGATGCTTATTGAGAGTCTTACTAGCGTACGCCACGACACGTTCCTCTCCATCTTGAACCTGCGACAAAACCGCCCCAATTCCACAGGCACTAGCGTCCGTGTCTAAGATGAACTCCGATTCTATCAGAGGGTATGCCAACACAGGAGAGGTCACTAACAGCTCTTTTAACGTGTCAAACGCTTCTTGACAGTCACCGTTCCACTCAAATTTCACGGCCTTTCTTGTCAGGCGGATAAGAGGGTTGGCGACTGTAGCAAAGTTATTAACAAAACGCCGATAGTACCCCACCAGGCCTAGAAAACTCCTTACACCCGCAACGTCTACAGGGACAGGCCAGTTAGCCACTGCTTCCACCTTACCAGGATCACACTTGATACCCTGCTGTGAAACAACATGTCCCAAATATGCTACCTTCCTCTGAAATAAAGAACATTTGGAAGCCTTCAACTTCAAATTAGCCTCTCGTATTCGACTGAATACATTCCCAAGCTTTCTAGTGCCGAATCAAAAGTTCTGCCAAAGACAATGATGTCGTCTAAATAGCATAAGCAACGGTCCCACTGCAGACCTTGAAGAACTAGGTCCATCAATCTCTCGAAACTAGCCGGAGCGTTGCAAATCCCGAAAGGCATGACTTTGAATTGAAACAGACCATTCGGTGTAGAGAATGCCGTTTTCTCTTTGTCCGCTTCGTCCATCTCACATTGCCAGTAACCCGACACAAGGTCTAATGTCGAGAACCAACATGAACCGGACAAAGCATCAAGGGGATCGTCAATCCGGGGCAGTGGATATGCATCTTTTATAGTCACTGCATTGAGGCGCCTATAATCAACACAAAACCTTGTTGAACCATCCTTCTTAGCTACCAAAAGAAGGGGAGAGGACCATGGGCTACTACTAGGCTCTACAGCATCATTGTTCAACATTTTGGAAAGTTCATCTTCTACAATCTCACGTTGTGTATGACGAAGTCGACGCGGAGGCACCTTTATCGGCTTAGAACTACCAGTATTAATAGTGTGCTTTATCAGCCCAGTCCTTCCAGGTTTGCCATCAGGCGCCATGAAAACATCCTCGTTATCTATGAGAAAATTGGCCAATTTTCCTACCTGTAGTGGGGTAAGACTTGACGATGCACCTTCTAACAAAGGCTTCAAATGTTCCGGAACCTCATAATGTCCACTTTCTTTCCGTTGTGTTTCAAGACTAGACGAAACTTCTACAACTGCCTGTAAACTCGCAACCGATGCATTCTCCTTAACGTATACCTCAGGGTCCACTAAAGCCCGAGAGACTAACAAACCCTTCCTCTCCATTTGTATAAGAGACTCTGCCAAGAACACATCACCATTCCCTACCATCCCTTCCACATAACCCTTAACAAGTACCTCAGTATCAGGCGGGATAACAGCTTTGGAAGCCAGCTTGATCCTGGCACAGCCGGAAACCACCCTTCCCTTAAGTGCGATATGTAGTCCATCGACAACTAGACCTCCCCTAGAAACACTAACATCCACTCCATACCTTTTCAAGAAGTCTATACCCAAGATTCCCAGCAAATTCAAATCCGCTACTATGAACTCGCGCTCAAATGCCCGAGTCTCCATCTGAAAACTCAACTCAACTTTACCATGAATCACCAAAGGGCTTCCATCGGCATTAGAAAGAATGACTTCCGTATCACCCAGAGGAGGTCTGTTATCCCCATACGATCGTATGATTTAGAAGACAACAAGCTCACCGCGGACCCTGTATCAACTAACATATCCACCGATCTACCCCACATATCAATATTCACAAAAAGGCAAGACTGTAATGCGGCTCCTACGCTAACATGTGGCCTCTGCTCTCCAGCAGAAGATGGGAGGGCTGTACATTTGGCCTCAGATACAACCCGTTCTAGTTTAAATGCTCACCTCCCTCACTAGCTACCACTTCTTCTTGAACATCTCTTGTCCTTTTTTCAGGACACGTATACGAGAGATGCCCGAATCTATGACAGATATAACACTCTTTTTGTCTTCTATTTCCGAAAGAGTTGTCTCCCTTGAACCTGTTCGCCCTGCGAAATTCCTGTGCCAGTTTATCAAACTGACGTTCGATGGTCGCACTCAGCTTGTCAAGTACTAACTGAATTTTTTCAACATTTGTCTCCC
>JAVTVY010044173.1:0-22183 GCA_036873755.1 Hanleya hanleyi | reverse complement strand
GAGTGTCACTCTAAAGGCTATCCGCCCCATCGTTTACAGAAATTGACGGAGTAAGTTTCGAACCGCCACCATCCATGGATGGTCAAGCTGGGTCGTACCATGGTCTGAAAAGGTCTTGCGAATGCAACGTTCACTACATACATTTGTAACTCGAGTGATAATTAGCATTGTTTTTTTCAATCTACTATTCAGAGGTAAAATAAATAAAACTATCAGCGATTTAACGTTGTTTTCGATTGAGTATACGCTTATAAGCCTCCGGATACATTTCAATGCCCAACGCCAAATGTTCACTTATGCGATGAAGACATGGAAAACGAAATATCCAGCTAGGACTCTTATGTTGGGAGAAAAGTTATCATGTGGATGATTACATTTGTATATATCTGGGTCAAAGGTCAATGTCACAACGAGGCTGGATCGGAACTGGCGACAGTGGGTCGGAACTGACAACTTTCATTAAGAAATGTAATCTTCTATTCCCCACAGTTCACTTCATTTCCAGCTAAGTTACTTTGTTATTAAATACTATAGGCAATTGTACGGCGAACTTGATAATGCTTTTGCCAATCAAACCATTTCCTTTTGAAACGTATTATAACTTCACTTTGGTGGATCTGAACTGGCGACGTCGTTGTATTCTATGTATGTGAATGGGGTGGGGGAGGGGGGAAGAATTAACCCTCAAAAGAGGTTAGATAACAAACTCAATACCCAGCACATGTGATTATATATACTTACCAGAATTACGTATTTCTTCCATTGTAATGCCGGTTTCGTGTGCCATATATCCTAACACCGTGAACAGGGCGAAGCCACAATATACAGCCGCTAAAAAGTCGGCTATACTTATAAACACAACATGCCTGAAAACAAACGCAGATGCAATTGAGATGGACAATATTCACCGGTTATGAAAAAGATTACTTGCCCATCATGGATATCTTTCAGCGATGACAGATAAACTTGTACATGCTTCAGTATGTAAATGTATATTTAATGTTTCTGGCTCCAGTGAGTGCTAAATGTCTATTTTAGAACTTTTCTGTTTTAGCCCTACCAGGCAGGGGTGGGGGAGGGGGGAATTATGGCACCCCTACAAAATTTTCTACTCTACGGAACGACGAAGAAATGAAAGCTGACCCTCATAAGTGAATTCAAGATGGCGGCCATGTGGGGTATCAAAAAAGTGATATTTTCGTCGTTTCTTTTTCAAAATTCATGCTTTTCTTCGAGGAAAATTAGGCAAAAATATATTTTATTTCTTATGGGGTCATTATTTACTAATCTATCATGCATTTATTTTTCGAAGAAATTACATGAATAGAAAATTCGAAAAATCGATTTTTGAAAATGACGTCACTGAGACGTTATTAAGGCTGCCATCTTGGATATTTTTTACAGTTTCTCGCAGAGTTTGACACAAGGGTATAGTGTGGAAAGTTTCAGTTGCCTAGCTCAAGTAATAAGAAAAATAATTATGAGGGGAGTGGGGGAGGGGTCGAAATAGCCCCTCCCCAGGCCTGGGCAGGTTCTCAAAATCGCAGGCCAGATAGGGTTAAAGGCCAGGTGGTAACGATGCCGACGTCCGACAAGAAGTCATGACTCCAAAGACAAATATACTGATTGTATAGAGTTGTGGTACAGGTAAGAGGAAATCACCCCAGTAATCCAACAGGTATATCCGGACGAAGTTTCACGACTTTTAGCACAAGCAAAGATCACCTCTGAGGACCTTTGGTTGATTTTTGTCATTTTCCCCTTTTTTCTGACACTGGGCGAAAAATCAAGTCTCCGAACTCCCGGAAACCTGCCATGATCTTTTAGTTTCAGTCCAATTTCTGTTTCGTTTACTCCCGGCTTCAGCTAGATAGAGTTAGGTTTCTGTCAGGTTTGAAATTTCTTTCTGGTGCGACGTGAACTGCGCCTGAGGCAGATTCCATATATTTTCCGACGGATTTCTGTCAAGTAAACCAAACCATAGTCCGACATAAACTGACTCAAACTAACTAGAATAAACATTCATACCACTATCAAATACCGCTTTCAACAATCATTTTTTAGTTATCACACTAATTCTGGTTTCAGTGACATAACCAGAAACAGCCTAAAACAAATGTGAGTTGTCCGGGTACCCAAACTGGTCTAACAAAATCAAACTCCAAGCTCTGACCAATGAACTTGTATTAGTCTCCAGGATAAATGCTCAGTTAGTAAGCTCAGTATCGACAACAGAGATTGTCCAATCTTCAGATGTCCGACAATAAAGTCATAAGTCCATTGAAGAATCCTACACCTCAGTCAAATGGTGATATGTTACGATATTTGAAATAGGGAAGTAAATATGAGTTAGGTGCAGGATTGGCTTTTTTAGATACTTTTCAAATTTCCTATGCTTTAACATGGTGCTAAATAGCATACTTGGCAATATTGTGCAGATATTTTTGCTAAACTTCGCAGTAGGCAGGAAAGTGGGTTACTTTAATAGCATCTATATTCAATATTTAGCACTTTTATAATCTAGTCTAATTAGAATATATTCGCAGTAAAATATCTGTAACACCATGTCGGAGAAAGGACAATATATTCAATATTTAGCACCTTTATAATATTATCTAATTAGAATAGATTTGCACATAAATATGTAGCTGACGTCTGAGAACAGAAAATATATTGAATATTTAGCACTTTGATAATATCATCTGATTAGAAGAGATTCGCAGTTAAATATCTAGCTGGCGTCCGAGAAAGACAATATATTCAATATTTAGCACCTTTATAATATCATCTGATTAGAAAAGATTCGCACTTACATATGTAGCTGGCGTCTGGGAAAAGATAATATATTAAATATTTAGCACTTTTATAATCTATACTAAATAGAATAGATTCGCAGTTAAATTTCAACAAGAGCCTTTTCGGAGAAACGACAATATATTCCATATTTAGCACTTTTATGATTTAATCTAATTAGAAGAGATTCGCATTAAAATATCTGTAACACCGTGTCGGAGAAAGGACAATATATTCAATATTTAGCACCTTTATAATATCATCTAATTAGAATATATTCGCATTTAAATATGTAGGTGACGTTTGAGAACAGACAATATATTGAATATTTTCTAGAGATTCGCAGTTAAATATCTATCTGGAGTATGGGAAAAGACAATATATTCAATATTTAGCACCTTTATAATATCGTATAATTAGAAAAGATTCGCACTTAAATATGTAGCTGGCGTCTGGGAAAGACAATATATTCAATATTTAGCACTTTTATAATCTATACTAAATAGAAGAGATTCGCAGTTAAATATCCACAAGAGTCTTTTCGGAGAAAACACAATATATTCAATATTTAGTACTTTTATAATCTACTCTAATTAGAAGAGATTCGCATTAAAATATCTGTAACACCGTGTCGGAGAAAGGACAATGTATTCAATATTTAGCACCTTTATAATATCATCTAATTAGAATATAATTTGATTGTTGCAATCAAGTACCAAAGGAAGATGTTGTTTTTGGCGTTTTGTTTCTTTCGAAATTATGCGCGTTGTTTAATCAGGAAGAACCATAGAATAATCCCTGTTATTGTCAGAGGAGTTGCACAGACCAGCAAATAAGATGTAGGACTGCCTTAAACCTCCTTATTCACCAGTCCATGCAAGATTGAAAATATGTAGCATTTGTGCTAATTATACAACATATTTTCTTTAAGGAGAGGCAATCGGACAATTTGGAGCCGCGATTTAGAAGAAATATTCAATATTTATCGTGGCTGCAATTTAGAAGAAATATTCAATATTTAGCATTTGTGCTAATTATACAATATATTTTCTTTCGGGAGAGGCAGTCCGACAATTTGCGTTTGCGAGTTATCATAAATATTGAATATTTCTTCTGGCTGCAATATAGAAAGAAATATTCAATATTTAGCATTTGTGCTAATTATACAATATATGTCCTTTGGGAACAGGCAAGTCAAAGTGCTAACTAACAGTAATCCTATAAATTATCTTCAAAGTAGCACACCCCTTTCTAAACATCACTGGTTTCAGAAATTATTTGCGAAGTAGCAGATCTGCTAAATAGCATGCGAGACAATAATAACCATTCCTCCACCTTAATGGAAAATATCGAGTCTGTTATGAAGGACTGTTCCGTGGCAGACAGCAAAGCATAGACTTAGGTCTACAATATAATCGCAGTCTTATCAATATGACCCCTGTACCGGTATACAGGACAGTACGGAGCTCAAGGGTTTTATCCAACCATAGTATTCATACATTTCCAAGATAGAGACGATAACGAGCTTAAAGTCGGCTTGTTTAATTTGATTCTGACTTCTGTGTTCAATTCGATAATTTTAACAGACATAAAGGTATGTAGGATATCCGCCTTTCCCTCTGTTTGGGTGTCGCATGTGAGCTGCATGCCCGGGAATAGGAGTAACGCCTCATCCGTTCAGTCTGTCGTGTATTTATTATAATTATTTGTGTCAAAAAATATTGTTTTAATTTGATATTCTGCCATTTTACTCAAATGAAAACGTTAGATATTAATAAAGAAACGATATTTTAACATTGAAATTTATAATATAAGCATGCGCGCGAAGCAAATATACATAAGTCTACATTAACCCTATCTGGCCTGGGCTTTTTGGGACCTGTTCAGACCCCTGAATATTTTTCTTACCCCTTGAGCTAGAGGGATGAAACTTACCACACCATGCTCTTGGATCAAGCTCTACCAGAAAATGTAAAAAGCAATAATCCAAGATGGCCACTTTGATGATGTCACAGTGACGTCGTTGTCAAAAAAGCATTTTTTTTGGTAGATTTTTCGGTCAAAATTTTCGAATTTTTTATTTAGGTAATTTCTCCGCAAAGCTGTATGATAAATTAGTGAATGTTAGTCTGATGTGAAATAAAATAATTTTTGTCCAATTTTCGTCCCGAAAACTAAATGGGGTGGGAAATGTCCTTGACACTCGGAGTACAAAAGAATCGCCTGAATGAGAGATCCATGTATGTAATTTAATTTCACATCAGATTAATATTTATTAATTTTTTTTTTTTTGGAGAAATTACATCAATCAAATATTCGAAAAATCTGACCGAAACATCGACCAAAAAATGCCTTCTTTGAAAATGACGTCACTGTGACGTCTTCAAAGCGGGCGTCTTGGAATTTTTTACATTTTATGGGAGAACTTGACCCAAGGATATTGTGTCGTAAGTTTCAGCTCCCTAACTCAAGGGGTAAAAAAAATAACAAGAGGGACCGAAAGGGAATCCAGGGCTGGAAAGATCCCCAAAAGCTCGTACCACCAGATAGGTAAAGGTTAGCGTTCAAGCTGAATGAATAATCGAGTTCGTGTGAGTTGTGCATTGAGGTTGCGAAGCGGCCCAGGTGATCAACGCACGGGCTGAGTTTATTCGGCTTGGACGCTGACCTCGAAGGCGGTAACTGACTCACACAATGGCTCTGTCTCTCACACGAGGAATTATTTTTCTTGATTCACCCGCCTTGCAACAGGATTGACATGTGTAAAGGTGTTTCAACTTTGAGAGTAGAGTTATATTAGAAAAGAATAATCATGAAACCTGATGAAGTTTTATCTATGACAATCAAATGGCAGGTAGGGATCGTAATACAGTTCTATTTCGCTGTAACCTCCCTCATGTAACACGACATCGATTTAATTGCCCACGCGAGGTCCCTGGACCGGGAACAGCAAGCTTCAATTTGGCGTATCTGGTCACATATAGGACTTGACGCCTTGCGCCACATTCCTGAACGTTGACAATGTTGTTACATAAGCGATACAGCTAGATTTCAGAATAATTGATAACCTGTCATGTAGGTGAATGAATGCACTAATCATCCCGTGATTAGCGTTTAGATCTATTGGTGTAAAAACACGGTGGTCACATTAAACCCGTATATGCATTTTCTCTTTGTCAATATTTTTAATTAATCAAGCTGAAAATTCAGACATATAAGGTATTGGAACATTACTGTTGATATTTAAATAAACTCTCGATTATAAACATTTGTAAGCTTAATTATATGTTACGGAGCCGTAAAAGGGACATGGAAATTATTTTTTTCAACCCCTGAATTTTTTTTTCTTCTTATTAAGTCGTTATAACGACTTAATAATAAAAAAAAAAAAAAAATAGGGGCTATTTTTTTTTTTTTCTATTTTTTATTATGTCGTTATAACGACTTAATTGACCAATGAAATTGCAGCATTAAGTCGTTATAACGACTTATTAAGTCGTTATAACGACTTAATTGACCAATGAAATTCCGTCTTACTTCTGCAGCTTTTATTTTGTTAACTGACAACTCCCCGGTGAAACAGCGTTTAGATAGGCACTATCAAGGGCAGATCTACGGGGGGTGGGGGTCAGGCCCCCCCCCCCATTAGACCTGTAAAAAAAATGAGAGAGAGATCAGCGAACCCTGGAATTTCACGTAGAAATAATATCTTGAAATTATATGTAAAATAAACGAATGTGGATTATGTAATCAGAGTATCTATTGATATATTAAACAGACATCTATTTATGTGGTTTGTGAGCGTACTATATTTCGATGTTGAATATGAAAACATTATGGCTACGAGCGCTCCACGTGTGAAGTGTTAGTCTTGATTTGTATGTGTTTTACCAGAATGTCAAATGGGGGCATAAGGTCTGATACTTTTCAGTGTCGATGCGTGCTTATGCGAAACAAAAGTGAAAGTTAATCAACATACATTATGTTCGATTTATTTTGTTTTGGTGCATTTTGACGGTATATTTTCTGTTTGTTTTGAATGAACATTAAACCGTTGCTCGATCTGGAGCTCAGTTCCCACTCTCATGTTTTTGATTGCATGGGTCTCTCCATTTTTCATAACTGGATGTAAAACTCCATAAGTTCAGTCTTGTTCAATCTATGAACGGCTCTCCCAGAAAGTGTCGAATTCACGCATGCAAACGCTGTGTTGTGGTGCATTATGATAGTAGGATTACGGCACTTGTATCACATGTGTTATTCTCTGCGAAAAATCATCAAAACTATAATCCAGTGTTTAGCCCCTCACCCATCCCACCCCTCTCCCCCGGCTCCGCCGTGCCTGAATAGGTGTTAGTAAAATCCGTCTGCATTTCACATTTTTTCGCTTGGCTGTTTAGGAGTGGACTACAGCTACCTATACAATTATCAGCATGTCTGACCCATTTTTAATTCTTTGAAGTGAGCCGCCATACCGCTCGAGCCAACGCTACAAGCTCCTCAATTATCTGTAATGGAGGGTGGCGAGCAAAACAATTTTGGCGATATTATCGGACCAACACAGAGAAGCCATGTGAATTGGCAGGTTTGGGCATAGAGTCATAGGGTTGCCTTTTAGTCGGCAGACGCCGTCAACTTTTCCCACCTCTATAGCCTACATATCTCTCCAATTTATCCAAAGTTTATTACTTCAATGGCATTATCAGACTTCATACTGCATATCTAAACGCTGTTTCACCGGGGAGTTGTCAGTTAACAAAAAAAGATGCAGAAGTAAGACGGAATTTCATTGGTCAATTAAGTCGTTATAACGACTTAATAAGTCGTTATAACGACTTAATGCTGCAATTTCATTGGTCAATTAAGTCGTTATAACGACATAATAAAAAATAAAAAAAAAAAAAAAAAATAGCCCCTATTTTTTTTTTTTTTTTTATTAAGTCGTTATAACGACTTAATAAGAAGGAAAAAAAATTTCAGCCCCCACTTTTTTTTTTTTTTTTTTAAGTCGTTATAACGACTTAATAAGAAGAAAAAAAAAATTCAGATAACCAACTTACTAACCGGTTGATCTGACCATGAACACCTGAGCACATACAAATTCCGTTGCAAGGCCGGTCATTCCAGAAAAAGAATAACTCGCGTGAGACAATAGAACCATTTTGTAAGGTAAATTAATCCTTTTAACATCCTGGGTTTGGTTTGTAAACTTATAAGTATGATAAGCCAATCATATTAGCCAGATACATGCT
Source organism: Hanleya hanleyi (assembly GCA_036873755.1). Classification (NCBI taxonomy): domain Eukaryota; kingdom Metazoa; phylum Mollusca; class Polyplacophora; order Lepidopleurida; family Hanleyidae; genus Hanleya; species Hanleya hanleyi. The sequence goes on along the minus strand of JAVTVY010044173.1, from coordinate 14,138 downwards.
ACCATTCGTAGTATCCAATGATTTTATACATGATGAAGACGCCAGTTTGCTGAGCGACATTGTGATGTAATCAAGCCTCGCAACATCGCAGCGAAACCATGTGAAATCCAAGAATATCTATGCAAGAATATGTAGTGGTTGCATATTACACTTTGCCTATCAAAGTTTCTCAAATTTTGCGATACATATCGCATGCTGATAGCAAAATACGAGCGTAGCGTGCAAGATCTATGGCGTTACGTTTCGTAACTTGTGTCTAATCCCGCTTAACCCGGGGCTAGGGGCCGTATGAACCCATGTATTTCAAGATCCACATGGTGTTCATATGAACAGTCACAATCAAAGCGTGACTGAGATACATCATTCTCTAGATGACGACTTTACAGATGACGACTTTACAACGATACGGATTTTATAATTTTGGAACATCATGAGGTCTTGTCGGCATCATTGAAAACTGTTGACCGCTTCTCTCTTGCAGGAAACTAGCCTATGTTTATAATTGTCCTTTCGAATTTGGTGCTAAAGCTGTTATATGGAATATGGAATAGGTCTTTGGGTTATGGACGCGGATATTCTTTAATGGACGACGGTTGAATTATGAATGACGGACTAGACGCTTGTAATTTGCATATTGTTCGTCACCAACGACACATTCCTAATATTGTTTTCACAACTCTTTGCGTTTTAAGGGGGTCGTGGTCCATGGTCGTGCATGATCTTCATTAGGTCAAGCAATACACGTATCTGCCGTTTCCTGGTGGATGGACCATGAGCGTTTCTTACCCGAAAGTGTGATCGTGGAAGTTATTGTAACTGCCCAGAGTTAGGATGGCACCCCAGCCATTGCCTAAGCTGTGGAAACCATATAGAAATGCTTCTACCCAAACCTGAAAATATAAAATTGTATTATGTGATTAGTACCTGATGAATTTTTTGGGTAGCATCAGTAGCTGTATAAGGCGGCTACATGAGGCGGCTACATGAAATATGTCTCAAAGTTAGAATGTGGCATATCCCATACCTGCAGTGATGCTAGTCGATTCCAGTCCGGAGTGAGGTAGTACAACACACCATCAACAGACCCTGGTAACGTGGCACCTCGTATCAACAGTATAGTTAGAAGTATAAAAGGAGCTGGGGCTGTGATGTACACTGCCTGAAATACAATATATCCCTTTACATCTGTACGATTCCCATACGTTTGAATCCTATTGGTATAGTGATCCAATAGTTAAATCAGCATATCAGATCGTTGATTTTCCTATTGCATGCGTTACATGCTCATTTCCTGAAATTTCTGAAGCTGGTCAAATCGCTTGCCTTTCCGAAATAGACCACCCCTATATTCTCAAAAATTCCAATGCTAGTTCAATCAGTCGGTCGGTCACTGGTTATAACATGAGCCAAGAATTAACAAACCCACGCTGGAGTTCATAGGATTTTAAATGCAATACAATAATTAATTCACTTCAGGTGAAGTAGAAGAGTGTGATGAACTATCTAATTTAAGTGAGCATTCATGGTCGCCATATTGTATTTACGCATGATTCTTTTGTACTGCATTTCATCCGAATAGGTACAAATGACCCAAATGTGATCAGTGCAGCAAATTCTGAATTTCATTACTCTAAATAACATTACTGTAGTCGTGTTGTGGGATCTTCTTCTTAGTGATTAATCACATCCATATTCATTTTTTTTAATTCTAAAGTTGTTTGGCATGAGCTGAATATCAGGCGTTATATAATGTTTTTGGCAATTACCTCTCTGGTTTCCACACAACTATATACTGTGTATATAATTTTCCGTTCTTCACTACTTTTCACGGAATTTGTGTAAACATAATTAATTCAGAGATGGTTAGTTAATTTTTACATAAGGTTCAAGCATGTGCAGAATCGTGTGTTTTCTTTATTTAAGTGTCAAAATCCTCCGTTTTGGATCGAACAGGTGGTCTAAAATAAAATTTCAACAAAGGAACATAATATTTGTTACTGTGTTTAGTCATAGAATCAGTTTCAGATCCATGTTACTATTTTCTGTAGCAGCTTGACTTGGTTATTGAAAACACATTTGATATTTATGGAAAACTGTGTGTTGTTATTGTTTACAGTGTTGGTCCGGTACATTGTTATAAGAAATAGGAACGCTACTCAGTATTGTGCTTCAATGAACTGCTCTCTAAAAACTTGAGTGTAATGTTCACTCAAGTAAGAATGAAAATTCATCCTGCTCAAGCTAAGTGAAATTCAATCAACTTTGATTCACATTGACTCAAATTTCACCCAAGATTGAGTTGAGAACTCACTCAAGTTAAGTGAACATAAATGAAACTCACTCAACTTTACTGAAATTATCACACTCAATTGCATGAGAGAAATTTCACTCAAATTTTTCAGAGAATAACATAAAAAAAAAATTAAAAAAAGAAACATGGAAAAATGTTCAATTATTGAGTTCAATTGAGTTCAATCGTTTGTTCCCGATTTAAACAGAAAACTTAACCAAGAGACCCCTCCCCAAGGTTAATTGGTTTACATTAATAACGTAATCTTTTTTATTTCATCATATACATCCGCTCAAATGACTGTGGTTTATCGATTTTATAGGAAAATAGAAGAGACAACTCTTCTCATCTTAAGTTGCTCTTAGCTTCTTTAGTTCCCAAATACATATTTAAATGAGGACAGTCCTGCCCCCGTAAATATATCTGCCCCCATACAAATGTTTCTTATCCCTTGAGCTGAACCTTATCACACTATACCCTTGGGTCAAGTTCAATGTAGAAAACTCCGTTACAGTGACGTCATTTTTTGGTCGATTTTTCGGTCAGATTTTTCGAATTTTTTATTGATGTGTTTTCTTTGCAAAAAACTACATGATAACTAGCGAATAAAAGTCTGATGTGAAATAAAATATATTTTAAACAATTTTCCTCGACGAAAAGCAGGAATTTTGAAGAAAATGACGAAATCATCTTTCTGATACTTCACGTAGCCGCCATCTTGGATTCGCCCATGATACTCTACTCAGGCGGTTGTGCAAATAGACTCCAATATGATGAACTAAAAAGTCGCGGAGGGACAGCTTTCATTTTTCGTCATTCCGGAGATATGGGAGAAAGTTTGGTAGGGGGTGGGGGCATATTTAGAGGAGCCATAATGGATCCCAGGCCAAGTAGGGTTACAGATAAATTCAGACAAAACAATATGAACGTTCAGGTTTGCTGTGACCATGACGACGAAATGGATAGACTTGTTCCTGATCAGAGGAACAACATATACATGTAGTCTCAACAATTTTGGTGAACCCTTGACCTATATAGTCCGGATTAGCCAGGTTCAGTTGACCTTAGAGCGTCATCAAACTCAAATGCCCGAGAGCTATTGGCCCACCATATATTCAGTGATGATTTGAAAGGGATTGAATGAATGTTTGGAAGTTATCTGATCCGGAGTCGAGGCGGCGAGATAGAAACTTGATTGTGATTGATAAACGAGTATTACTCTCTTCTAAATACTGTTATATGCAGCGCAAGTTTCATGATATAATCGTTACAAAATTTAAATGTAATTCCCGCATGCATATAATACATATTATCAGTATTTTGCACACCATGTTTATAGAATGCATATTGTTTGTCGTCGCATTGATGGTTATATTTATGATTGCTTAGGTTTTGTATGTGTATCTATATTCGAGATAATTTCTCCCAGATAATTACATTTCTGGAGGAGAAGACCCCTTTAGACAGACAGACAAACACGATAGACCAGGCCACAAACAAACAGAGGGCTAACTGCCACTTGACGGTTCCCACATATTCAACTCCAGGTGAGAGGTCCAGGACATTGTACCTGAAACATAAACAAAGTTGGATGTCTACAGAGTTTCACATTATCCTCGAGACCTCTTATAAATATTTAAAATTTTAATTTCTCAGATGATGTTATTTTTTGGCGTGAGCAGATAGAGATGGGACTGTCTTAAATCCTGTCAGAGATCAAGCTTATTTAGGAATTCGATACCATGCAGGTTTGTGGTGTTCCAAGTGATAAGCAATACTAGACTGCTAAGGAATATTAGTCAGGGCTGTTAGGGATTTTTTGGTTCACATTCTTCCAAAAGCTCCAAATTTGGCCCATATGTCGCCCATACCATGCTATTTCGACTTTTGACGGGCGCCAAGACGGGCACCTCATAGGGCCGCCATATTCGGCGAAATTCAATATGGTCGCCACCCGGGTTAGAGGCCAATCGTAGTTAAATAACTAAAAGGGATAGAAATATGAATAATAACACTTTTTAGTGGTTTTCGGGGTCGGAGAATCTGATTGTGATCTTATTTCAACGATTTGAGGTCAAGGTCACCCTTTAAGGTCACCCTAAAGGTCATTTTGGGGACAAATTCGCCATTATCAGTGGTTTTGGGGCAAGATATATAAACTGTCTCATTCTATTGGTTTCCAGGGTTGAGTAACCCGAATCTGGCCTTATTTTGGCGATTCGGGGCAATATTTCATTTGAGAGTCGCGATAGAGGTCATCCGAACCAGAGGTCAATTTTAGGTATAACACCAAAAGAACCACAAATAATACCATAGATGTTTGTGGCATTCTCCGATTCTGATATTAATTTGAAGATTTGAGGTCACCCCATTTTGGGGTCAAAGGTCAAAGATCAACAGTTACCACTAAGAACAATCGGACGAAGATTATTCAGGAACAAATTATATTAAAATACTTCGGAGATGACATCTGCTGACAAAATGCTATAACTATGCCGCTACGCCGTTATGTGTATTTAAATGTTCGAAATGCAATACAAAGACCGCTTTAGCAACAATATACCAATGATTATTAGTACCTATACCTTCTGGCTTGCGCTCTCAAGAAACTGTGAAGTCGGGTCGCACCCAGTAAGGCTGTGGAAGAGGGGTAGTGCCAAGGATTTGACGGACCAAGATCGGAACAAATGGTATGGACTGGAATGTCACAATATTTTTTTCCATTACCGAAGTCCACCAAGAGTTCTGATAGACCGAGGGTCTCCAAAGACCGGACATCGCTGCCCATCGTGCGAACATAGGCTGTTGTATGACCGTGGCATGTGCTAGATGCAGGAGGACCCTGGTGTCCGCCTCAGAATGGTTGCACGGTTAAAGTATTGTGAGGTCACAACGCCTGTTGAAGAACACGGACTCAAAACGGGTACACAGAAGGAGCTTTCCGCTCATGTCAGTCTTGGAGATCTGTGTGCTGATGAATGAGAACGGGTCCTTTTTGTTGACATTTTTTAAGAAGCCGCTGATCCATTCATACTTCGGGATTTTAGGGGTTCAGGAAAAAGTATTGTGGCATTCCAGTCCAAACCATCTGTTCCGATCTTGGTCCGTCAAAGTCCGTGGCACTACCTCTCTTTCACAGCTTAACGGGGTGCAAGACGACTACACAGTTTCTTGGATGTGGCAAAAAGACCGACTGAGCAGCCTGTACCAGCATATCGGACCCCACCGACACACTAGTGGCTCTCACGCATGATCCTGACACTCTCGAGTCCGTGCATATGGAGCTTATAGAACGTTTCATCGTACTAATGTACAGCAAGGGATGTGGCCGGTGTCAATGAGGCCAAGCATCACCTCTTCACTACTGCAATCAGATCGCTGGAAAACATCTCACCTCCCAAGCCGCGTTTTTGCAGCATGTGAAGCGAGCGCTGCTGCAAGCGAGTTTCTACTGGAGTCGCTTCACTCCAGCAGGTATTCCCTGACTTCAGTGAGTGGAGCTGGCACAAAAATTGCACCAGTACATGGCAACTGCTATGGAGCACTCTCAGCGACACTTCTACCGCATATGCCATTCTCATGCACTGCGGCTGACTTACGGCATGCACGGGAAGGTGCAAATGCAACTGTGCCGATGTGCGATACACGACCCTCTGCAACTGCGAAGGCGGGTGCGTTAATAACGAGGGCGGTGATGACAAGTATTATTTATTGCTGGCATCATAGAGCGCAAGCCAGAAGGCATAGGTAGTAAAAGTAATCATTGGTATACTGTTGCTTAAGCGGTCTTTGTTTTGTATTTTGAACATTTAAATGCACGTAGCGGCATAGTTATAGCATTTTGTCACCAGATGTCATCTCCGAAGTATTTTAGTAACATTTGTTCCTGAATAATCTTAATTCGATTGTTTTCAGTAGCAACTTGATCTTTGACCTTTAATTCTCAAATGAGGTGACCATGACCTCAAATCGTCAAAATAAGGTCAGAATCTAATTCTCCGATGCCGCAAAGCCCTATGGTATTATTTGTGATTCTAGCCCTTTTGGTGTTTCCTATAATTGACCTCCGGCTGATCTTTGTTTCGGGTGACCTCTGTCGTGAACCTCACATGCAGTATTGTCTCAAATTGTCGAAATATGACCAGATTCGGGTTACTCAACCCCGAAAATCGATAAAATGAGTTCGTTTATATATGTCGACTAAAAACCACTAAAAATGACGAATTTGACCACAAAAATGACCTTCAGGGTGACGTTGACCTCAACTCGTTAAAATAAGATCAGAATCAGATTCCCGGACACCGATAACCACTAAAAAGTTGTATTATTCATGATTCTAGCCATTTTGTTGTTTTAAATACGATTGACCTCTAACCCGGCCGGTGGCGGCCATAATGAATTTGGCCAATATGGCGGCCCCAGGGGGCGACTACCTTGGCGCCCGTCAAAAATCGAAAAGGTATTGTATGGGCCAAATTTGGTGCTTTTGGAAGAATTTGAACCAAACAGTCCCTTTTATGCCCTAACATCCTGGACTATATAGGGGAGAGCAGGGGTGGTTGGTGTGTGTGTGTGTGTGGGTGTGTGTGTGGAGGGGTGAGGGGTATTAACAAGCAGAGACTGTAGCTGTATCAATCTTGGTTGATTCTTGTTTTCTGTTAGGGTGAAACCAAGGTGTAAAACTTGTCACATTCGTGGGGCCAACTATTAGCAGGATATACAACCGAAAAAAAGGTGATAACTATCACCCCGAAAAGGTGATAAGTTAGAACCATCACCTCTAAAAATGATGGTCATCGCCTCTGAGTGATGAGCAATGATTGTAAATTTAGGTCATCACCATTTAATGAGGTAACATCATCACCCTTAAAAGGTGATGGCGTTACCATTTAAAGGTGATGGCTTCAACTCATCACCTTTTAAAGGTGATTGCAATGTCTGATCACGATTAAAGGGTAATGGGCCATCACTTTTTTTTTCTGACTGTGTAGGAGATAGAGAAATTCGTAGTGGCCAATTAGGATGGGTTTACCACCAATATCTGTTTTTCTGCCGTAGCCATGGTTGGTATGTCTTCGCATACATTACATACCTCAACAGATGGTTTAATTGAGCGTTCGCAGTCAACTACAATGGATATAATAACTAGATTATACACCGCCGGATGATATCTGCAGGCACTTTCACCCAGTTATTTAAACTTTCTCACAAATCTGTGAACATTTATACTGTCCCATATTATGTAGATTGATTTACATCATTTGGAAGCCACATGTACACTGAGATAGAGCCTCGCTATGTACATATAATGCAATAGGATGACACCTTGCCGTAGGAAAAGGCAGATCATTTAGAAATATATCCAACATGTTCGGACTGAGATTATCTCCTTGTTTTACCCACAGGGGCTCGTTACCGTTATTAATTGGTTAATTAGGTTGATTACAGGGCATTTATTCCCTACCTCGACCCCCCTGTAATCAACCTAATTAACCAATTAATAACGGCAACGCGCCCCTGTTGTTTTACCAACGTTCTATGTTACCCATTGTCAGGTCTACAGTCTTAGTCATCACGACAGACATGGCGTCTTGCGGGCATCATTGAAAGTTGTTGACCCCTTCCCTTTTGCAGGAAATTAGCTTAGTTTTATGTATACTGTATGATTTATTCCCTGAATTTGTTGCTAATGCTGTTATATGAATTAGGCCTTTGGATCAAGGACGGAAATTCTTTAATGGACGACGACTGAATATTGAAGGGTGAGTGAGTGAATAGGGTTTAACGTCGCTTTCAACATTTTTTCAGCTATATCACGACGGGGAAGGGAAGGGAGGGGAGGGGGAGGGGCAGGGGTACCTACTTGAAACAGAGCAGATCTAATGCTGCCATTTTTATAGTGCTGTCCCACTGAAATATCATGCCGTAGGCAGACATGACACCCCACTCAGTCACATTATACTGAGACCGAGCGAACCAGTCCTTGTTCTATCCTCTTAATGCTGAGCGTAAGCGAGGGAGCAACAAGTTCCATTTTTCAAGTCTTAGGTATGACCCGGCCTGGGATCGAACCCAGTACCTACCGCTTACGAGGCCGACGCTCTAACCATTAGACCACCGCCTGAATATTGAATGACGGACTAGATGCTTGTATGTATGGAAATGCACAGTGACTAGAACCCAAATATGGATGATTGAACCAAACCTATATTTTACAATCGAACACAATAGACAGGATTGATCTCATAACAATACAATTTGATTTACGAATCAGGACAATACCACCAGAAAACGGACCGGAAGAACGACATGACTGATCTTTTCCACTGACCTCTAAATAGAAAGATCATATGAAGTTAGCTTAGTTTCTTTCACGTCGGATATATAACATATATAATCTAACGACCTCAGAAAGATCTAACCGACAGGGAAAGGCGTGAATTCTCTCCTAATCAATACTAATCCCTTTCTCCCGGATATGAGAAGATATACAAGTAGGCTACTGTTTCAATGGCATTGGTATACCATGTATACTAACATCCAGAATTCCTCAGTGGCCAACAAGCTCTCTCTTGAACCAGTATTGTTCAGCGACGATATATTTGTTGTTATTGACGTCGTCCAGTTTACGCCGTTGATGGGTACACAACCAGCTGTGTTCCATGAGTTACTACATGTGGTCCATGGAAGTGGGGACTGGAAACACATTGCGGCGTAGTAAAGGACCCAGGCCACCAATGTGTTGTAGTATATAGAGAATACGGTGGACAGTGTCACCATAGCAATGCCGATACCTGGAAATTGTAATCAGATACGCTAAATAATATTAAGTTGTCTTTGACATAAACTTGTCTTCACTCAATCTTGCTTTGCGATGAATATTGTGTGGAATTAGTTGTATGGCGAGACTACAAATGAGTTGAACGAAACATAGGGACATGCATACGGCACGCTGTATACCCATGATGGATGCTCAATCAGAAGACTAATCACTTACTTCGATCAGACCTGATTAATGACCACCTCATCAGTCTGTACAGCTATGACGTTATATATTATTGATACAGGAGCAGATAACCACGTACGTTTATCAGCGTTGAAACTGCCAAATGATATCTGCTTCGTCTAAGATTTGGGCAGAAAGCCAAGACGCACAAGCAGAAAGTGTAAATCTAGCAGTGAAAACAACTAACCTTGAAACAAGGGACAGATCTTCCAGACTTTTAGAGGGCTGATGGAGAAATATTGCCCCAAACAACTCTCCAGGAATAATAGTGGAATTCCGCAAACCACCAAGAATATAACTCTGACAATCAGGAAGGCTCCTGAAAATAGAAATAACCGATCTACTTGATAAAATACCAAATCCTTAGCAAGATATTCTAGGATTTTATTGAATCCCTGTAGAAGATATTGTATGATCATATAGGACAAAGTTATCCACCGTTATGGAAATGGTATCACGAAGAATAGGAGGTACTGTAAGAAATGTCGCGCACTATCGAAAAATTGACCCAAATCAAAAATATCCCACAGAGAAATCCTAGAGGATTTTGTAGGGAATCATACAATATTTCCGCAGAAAAAGTCATGTACCACTGTTAAAAACAAGTGAGAAATGACTACATTGCAGTCAAAACCTGCGGCAGTGGCAATAATACAGTGAAAGACATATCAGCGGAGGTAGTGATAATTGTAGAAAAAAAATCGCTATCTACCAGTGTATTTTTATGCCAAGGGAAGTAATTTTCAACTTCTAATTCACAATTGTAGGAATTGCGTAATAGGTCTGATACCATATATATTCACTTTCCTCGTTCAAAATCCGACGATTTTGACTGGTCCGTGCCGTCTATACTGAATTGACAGACGAAGTCACAATGATCGCTTCGACAATGTCTTGGTACACGTATCGTGTATGCCAAGTTTCAAAACATTCGGTTCAGCCGTTGATTTTTGCAAATCAAAAAGGCTTTCAAATATTTGGAAATCCAACCAAATTTCAAGGATTTAGTCATAGCGCGAAAGTCAATACCAAGACATGGTTTGCTCCTTCTATATGAATGATTAATTATTTCATTCTTAGGAAATATTATCTCATCTGACATGTTCGGACAAGCCTTTTCGAAAGTTGCTAATTTTATTATTTCTTTTTTCGTATTTAGATCAAATACTGTAAATAAGAAACATTTCTAGTCAGTATCTATGGATATCTCCCTATACTCAATTCGCGAATATGTTTGTCACTAAGTCATTCCGAAGGTGATTTAAGTGAGAAATCTCGGAGCGAGTTCACTAAGCAAGATTTGTGTGTAAGAGAATGATGTCGAATTCTGGTTATTATCTTTTGATACATCAAATTATTGCATTCGCGAAACTGACTGCCAAGTTAAAGGCAATATGAAAGGTAACTAAGTATCAAAAATCAAACTCAAAAATCCCTCCAGGAAATCAAGGCCCTAGCTTTTGACAACGAGGTCAGCTAGATCGCTTCTATGGTCATTATCTTCTAATATATGTCGTAATTCCATTCGTAAAACTGACTGACAAAATAACGTAAATTGTGAAGTGTAGAACCAGTAAATTCTAGCAGAAATGGGCTCTGACTTGAGAGAATGATGTCAAATGCAATAAGTTTCTTCCCATTTTCTGATATACATTAGTGTTGAATTTACGGGAGTGATTAATGCTAAATCTAAAGGGATTCTGAGTGCCAAAGAGGACGGGACATCAATACCAGCGGAGAAAGGTCCTGGCTTGCGAGAATGAGGATAGAGAGGCTGTGTTCCGAAAGAGGATCATTCAACATAGCTATGTGCCAAATTTCATGCCTGTAACCGAAAGTGCACCATATAACAGCACAACTATAATGTATTGTTCTGCGCACAGGGTTGACTAACTCATTAAATACTAAATAGTCATTTCTATAATATAAAACCCGTTGCGCATACGTCAGTTTTGAGTAAATATCAATGAGTCGGTATAGCTAAGATCCAGGGATTGGAGGGTCATTGTTTCCATTCTCACAGAGGGTTAAATAATTCTTCCTTTCGGAACAAACATCATACCAGATTGTCACTTCTATAAGTTAAACATCTTTATCCGTCAAAAGTTGGTGAGTTGTTCCCTTACTTCTGAAACGTAATTGTTGCGTTTGTTTTTGTGGAGCAAGATCTATAATTTCATGCCAAGTATTATTCAGTGTTAATCATAATGGCAATGCGTTACTTGTCTACTTCTTCACCAATTGGTGAATTATCAAGATTGGGTAAATTAAATGATTACTAGAATTAGTGAACTTATTTTTCTACTTACTTGGGTTGCGGCTCATATTCCTTGGTATATAAGCAATTCAAGGATCTTAAATTGTGTATATATGCACATACTGTTCAATGATAATGGTAATATCTGAAGACTGATGTGTCGATCGACAGATTTTAAGCGACTAAAGTTTCCTATGCGTTGACGTAAGATAATTGAAGTCTGGACGGAAATCAACGAAGCAATAATTCATTCCACCGAATATAGTTGCAAATGAATTTAAACCTGCCTGAAGACAGGGTTGTCATGTGAGATCGGGGATAGAAAAGAAAAGTGTGGCAGAGATCACACTTTCTTAGCGCATGCGTATTTCAAAAAGTCACAAGAAGAAGAACAACAACGCGAGCCTCCCGTAGACCTGCGTGCCGCAGGTAAAAACAACCTCGCACATTGTAAACAATTTGTAATCTTATAGGATTTTCTAGGATTTCTTATAGGATATAGACAACCACAACAACACTATAATACCAGTAACATATAAATACATATACGAGTATGTATGAATTTGAGGTGGGATAGTTGTGTTTGTCGTGGTTTTGTAAAATACCAATGATATTGCGCAGGTTAGAAGGGTTGTGTCCGATAAAATCCAGCATCGATTTTAATGTGTGTCCGTCATGCTTTGACCATGAAATTACTACTGGGTCAAATAGTATAGTTTTGTGGGTTTTGGTGGAATTCCTAGAATTCATGGTTGAAACAACACAGAAAAAATTATTTTGTTGGGGGTCTCTGAAATCCAGATGTCTGTTTGCGAGGCTTTTTAAATCGGGTTAAAAGTCAAAAATAAACGAGTTGGTTCACTGTGTGCGACAATATTTGCGTACTTTGGAAAACCAATCTTGTCGAAAATGGAGGACCAAACAAACGAATCACATTGGCTCTTAACCCACAGAAACTGTATTTGGATTATATAGAAACATGGAAAATGAACATATCGGTTCAGAAAATAACCAATAAAAATACATATGTATTGTACGGTACTATAGTTGATGTACGGTAAGCAAATATCTTATGAATGTTCAACTTTAATTAAATCCCGTGTCTTTGTTTCTTTGTGCACGAGCCATGAAAAGGAGAAGAAACGAGTTTCTGCATCATCACACATGAAAGCATACATGAACAGACAAATACATGTAAACATATACACAAATTGGAGCGATATGCAAGAGGTGAGAAAACTCGAAGACGTTCAGCGAATAAAGACTATACAAGAAACCTTCCCTAGGCACCTCACATGTCGGAAGCTGTGATGACACATTAGCTCAAAGAAATAACTCATCTGATGTTAATGGATTAGAATCGAGGACGTCTGATGGAGTGTTCTGCCCGACGTCGTACGATTTAAATTCCCCACCAAAACAATAAACCTACATATATTTATCGAATGACATGTACAGAGGGCGGACCTCGGGGATAACAGTAGACCAGCAGAATCCTACCGTATACACTCTCTAAAAAAAGTTGAGTGAAACTTCACTCAAGTAAGAGTGGAAATTCATCCCACTCAATACTTGAGTGAGATTTTCACTCAACTTGAGTGAGATTTTCACTCAACTTTGCCCTAGCACCGGCATAAGCGGTATTAGATACAAATCTAGAGCTATGATGGAAATGGTCTGACAACTCGTATACTGGTAATTGGTGAGCTGTTTCGCTGTGACAACTCGTACATTGGAGATTGGTGAGCTGTATCGTCGTCAGATAAGTCACACAGGACGTTGCGCGCCTTGTCCACTTGAATGATGTTGTCAAACTCGGCGTAGCAGATCACATTGACGGTGGTCGCTAGGGCTCGTGCAAAGTGGATTTCCAACCGTAAATTGCCTTGCTTGGCTAGGGCCAGCTGATGGTCGTTCTCTAAGGTGGGGGTCAGATCGAAACAGAACAACGTGTATCCGTTCGCGTAGTCCTCCCGACTGATCAAATTCCCTTCGTCCTGGTTGATTTGACCGGTGGCTGTAAACAGGCTCTGATAGGCTCGAATGAAATTCCTGCGCCCAAAGTTCAGACGGATTCTCTGGGTAGGCTCCGCTGAAACTGGCATTTTCCACACAGGCCAGGATCAATCGCTTGGGTAGTTCCCCCAGGAACAGGTTTTCTTTGTTGGCGCCCATATTTCCAGCAGGGCTTGTTTTGTTTCCAAGGCTTTCATGTGTCCCAATTGAACGGCTGGATTCGGTTTCACTTTTCGGACATACAGCACTGCGTCTTGGATAACAATCTTATAATCAGCTACATGCCCCTCTACGTTGGTGGCCATCAAGGCGAAGGTCGGAGGCGCCCGTATCAGTCGGATTTTGATGGGGATCTTGTTCAAGAGGTACCGGTCTTGCATGAACATGTCTGCGTGTAGTCGACCCATGAGATCCACCGAGGCACCGTTCGCAGTGAAAGCCTTCCGTTTATTATATCCCACATTGTCCACCGTGTCCATGTGCTCGGGTGTGTCCTGGTAGAATAAAGCGGCTGTCAGCTGAGATTTTTTAGCCTCTCGGCCATACGACAACAGTGTCTCGATGTAGGT
>JAVTVY010044172.1:0-20877 GCA_036873755.1 Hanleya hanleyi | reverse complement strand
ATTATTGTATTATCAGCGAGATGTTATCCTTGTCAATTTAGAAAGTGTGAGGTACGTCCATGTCGCAATATTACAAGATTCACCCCTATACCGACCTCGATTGCATATACAACACCTGTCAATGCGCTATGCAAATTCAAATGGCAAATTAATTTGGATAGGCTCGTTAAACTAACCCTTTGCTTGTATAAAGGAAATATTCGTATAGATATACGGGTGTTCATCAACAAGAGAGCTACTATAAAGGGGATTTGGTTAAACGAAATACAGTGGAATGAACTGAATGTGCATATGAGCAGTCTAAATGAAAAGATTAAGGATATTAAAAGACAAGAGTAAAGGAAGAAAGACTTTCAAAGACGGTATAGCTAACCACCAACATGATCATTTCCGTATGTTTTTGTTTCATAATTTATTAACGCCGAGGAGGTATAATTACTGTGACGATGAAACCTGGAATTATTTAACCAGTGTCGTTACGTCACTGACAGATTACAAGAAGGTTACAGATAGCATGTTTGAAGATGATATTATGAACACAGGGCGTTTACAAGTCTTTTCGGATTACACAGCGGAAGTGTGCAGAAGAATGCAACCGAAAGAAAGGTGTTAGATTTGGCGACATTATAAACTTTTAACCGATGCCTTTTAAAACAGTAACGAAAACGACTGGAGCAATGGATAAGAAAGTCCCTTTGACCTGTATATGACCATGGACAGCCAGAGAGGGGACAAAAAAAAGCATTATAGCTCGCTTTAAGAAGTAACGAAAGCTATCTCTGAACAGACATAGACCGCTTACACATATGATAGATTAATGCATATTGATTGGTGTCTATAATTATGATTAAATTTGTCTTTCTCAGCTTGTACCACAATTGATATAAAAGTCAAAATATTATTGTCGCAATAATAATAAATATTTGAGTGTGGTGAAAGCGAACAGAGCTATACAGCTTACAATCACGATAGATTAATGCATACCGGTAGGTAGTTATTAACACTTAGTGTATGATTGCCAAGTCTATAATTATGATTCAAATATGTCCTTCTCACCGTGTATCATAATAATATAACATTTCACTGTCATACGAGTCAACTATCCTTTAGTCTGGAAATAAATCTTTGCATCAAAAAGATGTCTATTTAATTTGTTTTGAAACATTAATAGTTTTATGCACACTGCCAAAGATGTGATTGTGAGTGAGATATTATTAAGGCTATAGCACGTGCATTATTATTGGAAGTTATCTTTCGAAATGTTTGGTTGGTCCTAACAGCGACCTTTAATCTTGAAAACATGTAGTCTTATCACTCCCCGGCATTGGCAGGCAATCGACCCTCGTCGCTATGATCATGTAAGGGATCGATTATAATTCGAGGGGAATTATTCCTCAGCATTTGGTGGACTTCCTCTAACTCTTTGTTGATGAGCTCAGAGTATTCCTCAAACCCTTCGTCGTCGAACCCCAAAGGCGATGTGCATTGGTGCTTCTGAAGACAATATAGGAGCGATGTGTGACAAATAGGGCAAATACACAGCGTGTAGTTCTTTTTAACGAGTTTCACTGCCATGGTAGAGAATAATGGTAGGAGATAGAACCGTACCCTTTTATAATGTTGTAAGTCTGGTGGTGAAGAACTCGCATGAAAACAAATCTATAATGTAGCCTTGAGTATTAATGTAACAGAAAAGCCGTATAACATTTACCGTCAAACATGTAGTTGTCGATTAAGCAGGAATTAAACGTATATACGCTACAAGAATCTGTTTCGGACTGTTTCTTTCCCATTCGTTTATATTTACTTCCATTCAACTCTGTGTATGTTTGAAGTCTAACCTCAAATGAGGTGACGATCATTGTAAAAATGACAACAGGCAGAGGCAGATGTTTCTTTTCCATTCAATTCTGCGTAGCTTTAAATACGCTTTGCGACCGCCATTGATAAAAATAACAACACGTCGAGGCACGCGAGCGTTCCGCTCGGGTGCATATATTTACGCACATCAGAGCGATCCGTTACACACACCCAGTCAATGATACATCCCCATTCTCTATTTAACCAGAGCTGTAAAACTTAGAAGTATTGTAGAGAGCAGTTTCGGTTTTAGTGATTTCGAAAATGATTGTTATGGCTATAATTACATTTCAAATTATTTTTCTCATCGTGTAACACAAAACCCGTATAACATTTACTGTCAAAGACAAACGTATATACGCCACAAGAATTGTTTCGGATTGTTTTTCCCCATTCCTTTTATATTTACTTCCATTCAATTCTGCCCAGCTTTAAAACCCAACCTCAAATGAGGGTCATTGTTAAAAATAAAAACACGCCGAGGAAGACGTTTCTTTTCCATTTCTTCGTATTTACTTCCATTCAATTCGGTCATTGTTAAAAATAATAACACGCCGAGGCACGCGTGCGTTCCGCTCGACCGCACATTTTTACGCTATTTCTACACATCACAGCGATATGATACCCCATTCAATGATACATTCCCATTGTATCCATGGCATATTTCCATTGTTCCATGGTACACGCCCTTTGTTCAATGGTATACGTTCATTGTTTTCCATTGTTGTGCCAGGACGATCATTTTCACTCTACTCATATACAACGTTTCTCGCATTTTTCACATTACGCTTTCCTATTACACCTTTGACGGCTTGTTCATTACGCCGTCATGTGTCTCTCATACACCTGTGCGTCGTTCTATTACATCGGTTAGACGTTTCCGGTACGGCATAACGCCGTTTGTCACGTCATTTCTTCATTTGCGAGATGCATATTTTATATCCATTCATCGGCACCCCTTTGATTCTTCATCGGCGGGAGGGGAAGTCCGTTCGTTTGGCGTCATCTTTCCACTTGTATCAATTCTTCTCGGGTTTTTCACATTGTGATTTACTTAGGTTCGTCGTTACTCTACGAAGAGAGTCCTGTCCAGACCTTGTTGTTTCCAGTCTGGAGTTCAGAATATCAAAATTGTATTACAATCAGCAGTATTTGGTCAAATACTGTTATATGGAATAGGTCTTTGGATTTTGGACGTGGATATTCTCTGAGGACGACGGCGGGAATGTGAATGACGGACTAGTCACCTTTAATTGAATTCAGCACAGTGTTGTTTTAACAATGAACCATGTTGACTTTAACACACAAACATTGTGTTGAGATCCATTTACCTTAGGATTGTGCTTAAACAACACAATGTTTTTTCGTGGTGTACTTGGACAGTTTTTCCGGCTTTCTCCATCAAGTACTTTATTCCTGTATAGACCGTTACACCAATGGTTAGACTTTGACTTTATGGTTCTGTCATCAACCTTAAGGTTGTTTATTATATGTAGGACCTTACTTGCTACGTTCCTATATTGGTCCTGGTGTCGAGGACGTGATACCGTCCCCGATTCTATTTCCCTCGCATTGACTTCCTCCTTCACCTTCACCAGGATAGGGAGTTTCATATTAGCACCATGGAGGGCTATCGATCTGCTCTGGCTAGCGTGTTACGTCTTACCTTTGGTACCGACTTTAGCCTTAACGATTATATCTCTGCGCTTATTCGCGCCTTCGCATTACAGTCGCGTTGTACTCGCCAACTGTTACCGAAATAGGATATCGGTGTGGTTCTGTGTGACCTGATTTACCATCTTGTGAACCCTTAGAGTCCGCGTCTATAAACCTGTGTCTTATGACACGGCCTTTGTGGCGGCGTTTGCTTTGACGTCCAGAGTGTCTCATCTTTATGCTCTTGAAAGATCTTCTATGACCTGGACAGCGGATTGGTCTTGCATTCTTTTCGGCCCATTCCTGAATTTATTGCCAAAAATGAGTCTGTTCGTTCAGGTCCGTGCGCTCAACGTCGTACTCCATTCCTGCGTTGTCAGACTTTGTACATGGCCTCGGGGTCGATCTTCTGCCAGATCCTGTTTGTGCCTTCCGTCACTATCTTACTCGTACCGATTTCGTCGGCTACGGTTATCATATCCCTTCGCCGGTCAGCAAGGCTTGATATTTAAAAAAGCCGCGTAGTTGAAGAAGACCATAAAATAGTCTTATCAATTGCCAGAAGGTAGATTTACTATTGACGCCCCCACTACTGGCTTCCATTTCTTCTAATGTGTTTCGTACCATCGCTACTCATGGCCTTTATGGAAGAACTTGTCCCTTCATGATATTGTCCAGTTCTTGTGTCTGGACTGCAAATTCCACGTTCACAAATTTCTATCTGTGTGATATGTCAGTGCAGTCAGATAGTGTGACCACGCTTAGGCCACTAAGGGCTACCTAGCACGTGGTTAGTTCTTTCAAGAAGAGAGGGGGGCAGAATTTGTCACCATTGCAGCAAGGCAGCCATCTTGCTCCAGGGAAGCTAGCTCAAATGGTAGAGCGCTCGCTTTGCGTGCGAGAGGTACCGGAATCGATTCCCGGGTTCTCCAAGCCAACATTTGTCTCAAGTATGTTTCAATTTTAAATCTTTATCATGATCGTCTTTGAAGGAAGGAATAAGTCGGATAGACGACCATGGACTCTCTAATCATCAATCTAAGTGGTCTGACACTTTGAGAGTTTTGATCTTTGCCTTAACTACGGTTTTGCTTGTGTCTTTCAGCTTGAAACTGACTTTCTTCTGGATGATCTCAGCTGTGTGTCCTACGCTCGTCTCACAGGACAAGTTGGACGTAAGTTGTTGGTGGATTGAGAATGGCGTGGCTTGGCGCCCTCTAAAACCAAGAAGACCTAACAACCCGAGTGGTAGAGGATCCGGACATCTTGGTAGAGTTTACATATCACACCACGAGCACAGCTACATGGATGGAGGCACTCAAGAATAAGTATATTCTGTATCATATCCATGATTTACCCTTTTAAGGGAAGACACTCAAAAGATAAGTTAGATTAGTATCTTCTATTACTACTCCATATTACCCTCGGCTTTACCGGCCAGGTTTCTTTTGTTGAGATTTATGGAAGAACCTGCCCCTCCTTGACATTGTCCAGTCGTGTCTGGACAGCGAACTCCACGTTCTCCAATTTCTATCTAAGAGATATGTCAGTCCAGTCAGATAGGATGACCACGCTTGGGCCGCGTATAGATGCCCAGCACGTGGTCAACTAAATTTTTTTTAAAAAAAGGGGGGGGCGGCATTTTGTATCATCGCAGCAAATCTGCAAATTGCTGTATCATCTCATCTCATTCATACTATATAGTCCACATCTGATTGATCACATATTGAAGGAAGAAATAAGTTCAGATGGACAACCTTGGATCCTCTAAGAGATGTCGGACACTAAATCATCACTCTAAGATGCCTGACTCCATGGTGAGTGTGATCTTTACCTTAATTGCGGTTTTGATTGTGTCTTACAGGTTGAATCTGACTTCCTTCTCATGATCTCAGCTGCGTCATCTACGATCAACTCCCAAGAAGTAAGTTGGACGTAGACGTTTGTGGACTGAGAGTGGTGTGGCTTGGCGACCTCTAGGCACGGACCAGTTATGCTTCACCCGGACTTAGGAACAGCCAAGAATCTGCATACAGATAAGCCTTACCAAGTAGACCCAATAGCCCTAGTGGTACAGGTCCCTTCCTCTTGGTATAGATGGCTTCCCGAGTAGACCCACCAACTCTATGAGTAGGGGCCCTTTCTCGGTAGGAAATACTTCCACACCACGAGCACAGCTACATGGCTGTAGACAATCAAGATAAGTACAACTGTATCTTATCCACATTTTAACCTTTTTTAACGGTCATTGACCAGGGTTTCAATTGTTTGATTATTGTTGTCTCATATCCATGTCTGTGTCTTCCCAGCGGTTACTTAATCTGCCTTTGAATCTGCTACTTGGCCGAGGTTTCCCTCCTTCCACCTGTTGGTACTGAGGCAATAATTGAAGCAGGTTGACGATTTAGGCAACGAATATTAAACATTTATAAACAATGTTTCTATTCGTAACTAAATCAAACCTGCTTCAATTTAATGCGCCCTCCCGTCCTTCCCCTCAGACCGCGGCCTAGTTCACTACTGGTCTCGGTTATTACAATGAAAGAGGGAGAGAATGGGCTGTGCATTGTCTTATATAGTAACCACGTTGGGAAGAGTGAGAGCTCTCCTAGGGGCGGATAACTCTATCTCCTAGGGCAGATAATTTTTAGTTTTAACTTCCGTTTTCTACGTTTGATTGTGCATTTAAATGGAGTTTAAAGGCAATAATTGAAGCAGGTTTGATTTAGTTACGAATAGAAACATTGTTTATAAATGTTTAATTTTTGCATGAAGGTTCTGACCTACTTTTGATGAAAATTTCTGACTTGGGTTGTGCCTATCATAATATAGGCAGGATTTCAACTTAGGGCGGGGGGATTTCCAAGAGTTCAGTGCTCGTCAAGAGTCCTAATGTCTACCCTACTTCATAGGTCCTGTGAGTGAGTGAGCGAGTGAATAGGGTTTAACGTCGCTTTCAACATTTTTTCAGCTATATCACAATGGGAGAGGGGAGAGGCGGGGGTACCTACTTGTAACATAGGTCCTGTGACGTTAGTCACACTGCCATGTTAGAACAAAAAGTTTACAAAATGGTCCAAAATCTTGCATTGTTTCTTTGTTATTTCTATAGAGACTGATTTTAGAGGCTGATCAAATTCATTAGAATAGCTGATTGACTTTTTCCCCAAAATTTGGGGCTGATTGAATAATGATTATAGGGGGTTGAAATCAATCTTAATAAATTAATGTCGTATCAATGCTCCCCAGTCGTGTATGTCGCTTTGTAGGATCTTACTGATTTCAATTGAATTTGGTGTTCAGAGCGCCCACTTCATGAATATTTAATAGTCTTGACATCATGGTCGCATTTTAACTACTTAGGTGGGGGGAATAGGGTCATGGACTCTGCCTTAACTCAAGGTTTATGCAAAGGACCAGTCCATAATTCTACCCCGCATTATGGTACCAACCTGAGCCAACCAGAAAGCACTTACAATTATGTTCCCTTCAAAGCACTTGATTTATTTGTGCTGGAATATCAGTCCCTAAGGACATGATGATGTTCTCACTGCATAATGTGTATTGTTTAAAATGCCAAAATACAGGAAAGAAAATGAACAAGCCAATTTTTGCCCTCGTAGCAAACAGATGTTAACTTTGGAGTGTGACAATTAGCTTTCACCTGAATTGAAGTTATAACAAAGGAAGATTTCCAACTACATACATTTCCTGATCTTCAAGCTGAGTGACCTTGACCTTTTAACCTAGTTACTTTGGTGCTCAACACATTATCCCTTTAATGTATCCACTCATGAAAAAAATGTAATTTTCAATCTTGTCCTGATTACTAGGTCACAGTTACTTTTGACTTGGACTTCAATTTTGGTATGCAACACATCGTCTTTCCTCCATTGTATCCAATGAAAATGGCCCTCCAGCTTAGGGTAGCATGGTTTGTACCATGTTTGTCTGGCACAGGAGGTAGATTAAAGTGCCAAACAAATTAGGCTCTCTGACGATCCATTGTGATCAGTGTCTGTAGAGCCTAATTTTCGAAATTCAAATTTTTTTGTACTTTTGGTTAGGTTTTTGTTAGGGTTTTGCTAGGGTATGTTTGTTTGGGTCATCGTCGCCGTGTGACCAATAAGGTTAGGTGCGACGTTGAACTTCAAACAACCAACCAATCCAATGAAAATGAAAAAAACAAATTGCGATTTTGCATGCTTTTCGGGTCAGCGACCTTTACCTTGACTACAACTTTGGTATGCTTCATCTTGTCTTCCCCAAATATATCAAGTCGCAAAAAAATATATATTTGGGGCCACAGTGACAACCTACATGTAAATGGAAATTTTGACCTTGACCTCGATTTGGTACATGACACATTGTATCCCACTAAGGTTTCAAGTAAAAAAGATAGTGCCACGGCACTGTAGCTCATCTGTCTGTAACTGGAGAAAGTAGCTGTGAGAAATTTTTACTAAAGAACTGCAATAGATGAGTTTCTAACTTGTGTTGTCCCCCCTGAACACAATGATCCATGCAGTAATTTCCTGAGATTTCATGATAAAGTTTCATGGGAAATTCAAGATGTGGCCATATTGGATTTTTGAAATGGACCAAAAAATGTATCTTGCACAACTGGACGACAAGGGGAACTTGTGTATCAACATCCATGCAGTAATATCCTGAGAATTCATGATAACAATATTTCATGGGGAAATTCAAGATGGCCACCTGGTGGCCATATTGGATTTTCGAATCGGACAAGAAAAGGTATCTTGCTCAACTTGACCGCAAGGGGAACCTGTGTATCAAATTTGAGAAAGATAAATGAAGCAGTTCCTGAGAAATCGCGATCACAATGTTTCATGGGGAAATCCAACGATTTTTCAATCAGACCACAAATGGTATCTTGCACAGCTAGACCCCAAGGGCAACCTCTGTACCAAATTTGAGAAAGATACATGCAGTAGTTCCTGAGAAATCACGATAACAATGTTTCATCTGGAAATCCAAGATGGCCGCCTGGTGGCCATATTGGGTTTTTCAATCAGACCACAAATTGTATCTTGCACAACTAGAACCCAAGGGGAACCTCTGTACCAAATTTGAGAAAGATACATGCGGTAGTTCCTGAGAAATCACGATAACAATGTTTCATCTGGAAATCCAAGATGGCCGCCTGGTGGTCATATTGGGTTTTTCAATCAGACCACAAATTGTATCTTGCACAACTAGACCCCAAGGGGAATCTCTGTACCAAATTTGAGAAAGATATATGCAGTAGTTCCTGAGAAATCGCGATAACAATGTTTCATCTGGAAATCCAAGATGGCCGCCTGGTGGCCATATTGGATTTCTGAATCAGACCACAAAAGTATCTTGCACAACTAGACTCCAAGGGGAACCTGTGTATCAAATTTAAGAAAGATCCATGCAGTACATCCTGATAAATCACGATAACGAAGTTTCATAGGGAAATCCAAGATGGCCGCCTGGTGGCCATATTGGATGTTCGAATCAAAGCAGAAAAGGTATCTTGCACAACTAGACCCCAAGGGGAACCTGTGTACCAAATTTGAGGAAGATCCATGAAGTAGTTTCATGGGGAAATCCAAGATGGCCGCCCGGTGGCCATATTGGATTTTTGAATCAGACCACAAAAGGTATCCTGCACAACTAGACCCCAAGGGGAACCTGTGTACCAAATTTGAGAAAGATCCATGCAGTAGTTACCGAAGAATAATGATGACAAGATTTCACTGGCAAATTCAAGATGGCCACCATGGCAGCCATATTTAAAATCGTATTGACACGGCATGAACAAATTCTGGTGTACTCATTGGGGGGAACATGCATGCCAAGTTTCAGCTTAATCGGCCAAGCGGTTTCAGAGAAGAAGATGTTTACGCACGATGGACGATGCACTACGGACAATCAGGCCATGACATAAGCCCATCGGGCCTTCTGCCCAGATGAGCTAAAAAAATCGCAATTTTCAATGATTATCTTAATCTTTGGGCCACAGTAACCTTGACCTCAATTTTGCATCTTCTATCCCAAATGTATCATGTCACAAAAAAATAACACTTTTCTATGATTTTCTTATTTTTCTGGGCCAAAGTGACCTTGACATAAATGTCAAATATGAAGTTACAAAAAATAGCAATTTTGGTAAGTGTGCAAAGTTTAAAACCATGATAATCCTTTGGAGCTTGCAATGATAAGATCAGATTTTTGGCATATTAATTTTTAATCATAAGTTAAATTATATAACAGCACAACATCTGAAAAAGACGTGGAACATAAAATTGTATGACAATTAGTGTTATTAGTGATGTAGCATATTCAGGCTATTGATTTGACGATACACAACAAGGAAACCTTTTGGTTCTTGCCCATGGAGGTGGTTTCTTTCGCTTGTGTTGATATATCTTGATAAATATTGTCCTCTGTATCACCTAACAGAACCTGCACCATATCTCAATTCCCTCTCAAACTGCTCAGCCGTAAAAGTTCCATCCAACCGTTCAAAGTTTGGATTAAAGACGGAGTAAGCACTGAGCTTTGAGCGGTCCCTTGAATCCGTTCTCATTGTTCGGTATATGAAGAAGAGTGTTGAAACAACGAAGAAGACCGCACCAAATCCAATCTCGATGAATAAAGCCCAGATTATCAACCACAAGGCTATTTTTAAACCTAATTTAACTGCATATATCACTTTTTCTCGCCGAGTTAACGGGAAGACGTCTTCGTTTACAGGATAATGATCAAGTGGAATATTTGGTTGGTTTTCTGAGGAGTTGGGCACCACACGATCATTCACCAGCTCTGTTATATGAGCTTCTTCCGATGTTTGCATATTCCTCTCCTCCTGTAAAATACAAATCGAAACAAATGTGGTTACAATATTTTTGGCAACCAAACTACATCTGTCTGAGGGGCATGTTACTATCACAACCAAAATTCTCTCGAGTTAGCGGCTCAAATATTAGCTAAATAATATAGCCCTCAAGAGTATGAGGGCTATACGTCGGCCCCAGTCACCTCCAGCGAGGGTTTTAGATAATTTTATTACGAATCACCCACCTCTGAACCTGCCGTACATCTAAACTCTATCCCTTCCTGCGCACTATTTCAAAATCTTGCACACTATTGTGAAATAGTAACGAATATATCGCCGTCTGAATTCCCAGACGACTTCCCACTTTTCACGCGCCATGTTAACCGTATAGAAGTGGCGTCACCAACATGGGCGCGCAGAGGCACTAGAAGTTTCCGACTGGAAAGGAAATTCAGGCGGCGATATATTCGTTACTATTTTCACAATAATCTGGGCTTGAAGCTGGGTGCGCCCAGGATAGAAGGCCAAATGCTGCGGCAGAGCTCAGAAAATGGCTGTCCTTTAATAAAACCATCTAAAACTCTTCAAAGAGTGAGCAAGCTCATACTCTTGAGGGCTATATATTATTTAGCTACTCAAATATTTGAGAAAAGCACAGGATGTGTCTTGTTTAGTTGTGACATCCCGAGTCCACTGCTAGCCATTAACTTCCGGATGATGCTGATTGGCGGAGAGCCTAGTTCAACAAGCTAAAACCTACTGACATTTAATTCTTTGATATTGACAACGTAGGGTTTAGCCATTGAACCGAAAATTCCTGTCGTAAATTTTTGACTTCCCGACCTAGGTAACATCGGGTGGATTTGTGCTCATAAAAATCGATAATACCCACCGCTTTGCACTCGTTTGGATAGAATACATATTTGCCTTCTTCCCTGATCATATATTTCCTCTGTCTAGCTCCTTTCATTTCCATGAACGACAAAAGAAAAAATAATCATCTCGCTTGATCTTTCAAAAACTCAAATCTGCCACCAGAACACGCGTGATTCTGATTCTCACGCATGAGGCTATCTAAATTCAGGATTACAAGAGACGAAAAAACTGAATCCGCTCAGTCGACCCAGTTGCTTAGGGAGATGAATTATCCTGTAAATTATCTTTTTCGTTATGTGTCTTCTATTATGCTTGACACTGATAGTTACAATTTTACATTCAAATGCAGATAATGTGAAAGCATTATGAATGAGCCGTTTAACCAACGATTAGTTTTTGGAAGATCGAGCTCGATAATTTTTTTTCCTTTTGCTGTTTATGGAAATGAAAGAAGCTGGACAGAGGAAATAAATGGCCAGGGAAGTAGGCGAATATGTATTTTATCCAACGAGTGCAAAGCGGTAGGTATTATCGATTTTTATGAGTGAAATCCACCCGATGTTACCAGGTTACCTAGGTCGGCCAAAATTTTGTGACAGGGATTTTCGATTCAACAGCTAAACCCTACGTTGTCAATATCACAAAATTAAATGTCAGTAGGGTTTAGCTTGTTGAACTAGTGGAGAGCCATGTGCACAAAAGCGGTATACCGAGGTTTTAACCCCCAAATAATGCAATCAGAGGGTATATCTGACAGTAGGAGGTAAACAATCGACTGTATACCTCCTACTCCCAAGTATCCGATATATATTTGACCGACAGTTTAAAATAAGTTACAAACTCTGAAATCGTCCCGTGACGTCAGTGTATCTAACACACTTGGGGCTACGTGTTACTCATGAACTGTACCGTAAGATTATCCCGATCCCAGTTTCCGAGGTCGGAGTTCGAACACTGTTCATACTAAACTCAGTGGGTGTGAACATGAATAGTTTACCTCATTCCCTCTTTTTCGCAGATATCTGTTCTCAAACAAAATACTGGTCCAACTTTTAGATTCTGAATCTCTCTTTTCTTTCGCTTTGCGTGCTCGATACTCTGCCAGTTGTTCTTCCATTCTGTTTACGTGTCTCTACATTTCGCTCCTCTTTTTCGAAAGAATTCATTTGGAGTTCTCTCCCCAATTGTGACCAGCAGTTAATATGAAATAGGCAAAGCCTAGAAACGAACGAAGTATATTTCTTTTGTTCGCTTCTGACTTTGCCTTTTTCGTATCATTTTTTTTTTTCGCAAACCATATATAGTCACTGTTATATTACGGAAGCTTAGAAGGGACATTGAAAATTATATACATATAGGCGCAGCCTAGTGCGAGTTCTTTTCATTTTCCTGGTCGTTTGTGGCTTGGTGATTTCTGATGAAATACTGGCAACCCAAAAGTTTGGAATTGCTGTGGTTGTGGATGATGCGTTGAATATTTGATCAATCGGGAAACGTATTGTTCTTTATCTGACATAGCAGACTGCCTATACCTATTTCACACATTTCAAGGTACGAAAATATGAATTATTTTCAGTATAATCAAATACAGTCGATCAGAATTGATACTCTGGATCGGATCTGGGATAAAGTATGTTGATCGAATATATAAACCACAAAATATTGGGATGCTTCTTCATTATAAATTAATTTGAGGAATGAAACTGATAGAATTATTTTAATTTTATCCTTGAATGAAAAATTAAGAATGCCAAACTGTTCGAAGAGAGATATTATTATATAATGGACAGAAATATTGCGATGTTTATAGTTACATATAATCAAATTATTGTAAACAAATGAAAAACAAGCTTGATAGCTTATGAAGCCAGGACATTCCACCTTGAGGACATTTACCCCTGTAGACATTTCCCTAGATATTTCCTCCTTCAAACATTTCCCTCTGTGGACATTCCCCACTCCCCCTCCCCCCCTTTTTTTTTTTTTGTATTATAACTACAAATGTGTAACACACTGAAATATTTTAAGATACTTTCAACAAGATTTGTATAATTTAGTAAAATATTGTAATAGATATCTTGGGTTTTGCCATGAATTACTTTCTCTTCAACAGGGCACTATTTTGACAATTCGTGTCAGCATATCTGTGCTAATAAAGAATTCCATTGAATTGCGCAAGTGTATGTTACATTATTGATTGTTCGCCTCATGTAGGTGGTGTTTTTTTTTCATTCATGTAGGTTCTAATTAGCAAATAAACATCTATTCTATTCTATCGTATGGATCAAAATATTTATTTATTTATGACTACGTAATAGTTGTTAACGTATAGGATGTATACTACCGGTACCGTAGCAATTTGTTTTATCATGCCGAATTATAGAAAATAATGAATAATAATAGAGAAATGCCCCAAATTTGTTTTTGTCAATATTTCAATTTTGTTAAACATTTGTACGAACTCATAGTACAAAAATATATAGGAAGGGGGGGGGGGGGGGAGGGGGGAATGCATGTCTAAATATGAGGGGGGGGGATGCATGTCTAAATATGAGGAATCTGACTTTCTAAAATTTCGTTTTATAAGTTGTTTGAGTTCTTGGTAAAATTTTGCTGTTTGACTTCAAAGCTATTCATGAATTGGCCCCTCAGAAGTGTACGGATCTAAACACAATAAAATCTGCAATAAACTATAGCTTGATGAATGGGTTTGTTTTATGAACTTTACTTGCATCTTGGTTGTCCGTACCTATTAATTTAATGTCTAAATCTAGGCCATAATCTGAAGTGAATGGATGATATCTGACGGTTCAGACAATCGCAGTGTCACCGTTTACTTGGAAATGATTTCTGGCCTGTTATAATTAAAATCCCCTATTGATAATCAGCTTGTTGTGTGACCCCCTTCTCCCTTTTCTTTGCGAACTTTGGATGACCTAATTTATCACGCGGACGTCAGCGACAGAACTTGAATGGCTTGATTTTGCTACGGCGTAAGGTCACAATTCCGTGGCAAATGTTCATTTTTTAAATGAACAACCGATTATCTCTTTACGAAACATCAGATCTTCAAAGCCTAATAAATAAGCTTGTTATAGATGGACACGTTATACAGCTTTTTCTTGCCGTAGAACTAAATTTTATGAAATTTCTGCACTGATGTGAAGTGCCATTTTCGCGAAAAAGAGGTCTGACCGCATTCTCAGCCCTCAAGAGTATGAGGGCTATAGGTCGGCCCCAGTCACCTCCAGCGAGGGTTTTAGATAATTTTATTACGAATCACCCACCTCTGAACCTGCCGTACATCTAATCTCTATCCCCTCCTGCGCACTATTTCAAAATCTTGCACACTATTGTGAAATAGTAACGAATATATCGCCGTCTGAATTTCCCAGACGACTTCCACTTTAAACGCGCCATGTTAACCGTATAGAGTGACGTCACCAACATGGCGCGCTGAGAGCTAGAAGTTTCCGACTGAAAAATTCAGACGGCAATATATTCGTTAATATTTCACAATAGTGTGCAAGATTTTGAAATAGTGCGCAGGAGGGGATAGAGTTTAGATGTACGGCAGGTTCAGAGGTGGGTGATTCGTAATAAAATTATTTAAAACCCTCGCTGGAGGTGACTGGGGCCGACGTATAGCCCTCATACTCTTGAGGGCTATATTATTTAGCTATCTCAACCTGTAACCATTTGCGTGCGCGAAGTGCAGACGACACTCGGGCGTTTTCGCTAAATATTCTATCAGTCGGAAGGGAATCGGAAGGGAATTCATCCTTGAATTTATTAGCATATTATCCTTTTTTTGTTTCAAATCTATAGCAAATATTTTTAGATTAAATTTCGATACTGTTCTAATTTTAGCTATTACCCACACTGCCTCAAATCCAATATGGCAGCCCCCGCAAAATACGCCCACGCAAACGATGAAATCTGAACATAATAGACTACGGTGATTGTCTGTCTTTACATGGATTTACACTGGTTTGTGATTAAGTTCTGTATCTGTATTTTGTCTCACGTAATGCATGTATGTTACCTATTTAACGAACTCCGTTAGGGACCGCTTCGCGGTCCCGAACTTCGTTCGTTATCACCCCCTGATTGCGACTGAAGAATTTCGGGTGGTCCGACACAGACAGCATCAAAGTAAATAAAAATAATAATAATTTAAAGAAAATATTTTGATATCAAGATTATTTTTTAGACTGACGCACCAAAGTGAAACCATCTTTTGTAAACATTTCCTTTAGACAGTTGAAGGGATCTCAAAACTATCGATACAGCCAGTCTGGTAGAACATGTCAAAATTTAATAATGCTAAAAGAGCAACCTTGGCATTTTGACATAGTATTGTTTGCCTCTGGCCAACCTGCGTCCCAAATCCCTCTTCCTGCCTGTAACTGGGGGTAAGACTCCCTAGATTATCATTAGGAAATACACATAAATTGCTATAGATAAAATAACAAAAAGGTATGTCCGATATTCAGATTCGGAGCCCTGATGTCTAGTTCTCAAAAATCACTTTATTAAGAAAAACAGACACCAGACCATGTTGTAGCCTAGGATCTGTACCCCTGTTGCACGGGTCATTGGTAGCAGATAAAACAGCTGATCATTTCGCGAGAGTTGTTCGAGGGAATACATTTCGTATGAATTACGGTGCGCCACTCCTGGATGAAGCTTTTTTTTTTTTGGTTATTTTTATCTACTACCTAGACCAAATATATCCATATTTGTCTGACAGACAAATGCAGTTTGAACGAGCAGATACTTGCCCAACCCTTTATCATGACGACTCATGCTTCGATAGAGACGGCCCTGGACTAACTGAACACATTTGATCATTTAGAATGGGCCCGTCACACCAACGACCAAACACCAATTGTCAGGTGGAGATGACGACCAACGTGGCCTTTTTCGTAAGCAAACCGATCGGCCACCCGATCGGTGCTGGCTAAGTTTCATACTCCTATTCTTACTCATTACCGGTATAGGAAAGAATAGGCTTGCAGCTTAGCTGTGAGGGTGGCGAGTACCTGTGAAGTCTTAGGTAGATCGCATTCGGAACCACCGAGCTGAAATCTACGAAGGGGACCTGTTCTACTGTCTGCCACCGGAGATCCCCGAGAAGTTGCAAGAGAGCTGGATCAGTGCCCCGATCATCCTCCCGACCTGGTTGAAATACCAGTTAGTCAGCGGCGGTAATGGACCTTACATTGCCGGAAATGCCTGTTCCTGTATTGGCCCCAGTCTGTTTGAACCAGACTCCATCAAGATCACGAGGGATGGCTGCTCATCACTCAGGAGGCGTACCTTAGTCAGCGGCTGTAATGGACCCTATACCGACCGGAAATGTCTGTTCCGATGCCACTTGAACCAGACATCACCTAGACATTGTGAACGAACTGCCTATAGCTATGGGAAGCAGTACTTCACGAGCAGAGGATGGTTGCTCATAATTTCCGGGACGTACTTTGAGTCAGCTGGTGGAAATGCAATTCCAGGTCAATATTTCCGCCTAAGGCCTGGTCTTGTTGTGGATGACGACGATGACTCTCATGTTGCGGCCACTTTCGTGCATCGAGGCTCGGAGTGATAAGACACCATGCTGTAACAAGAGAGCGCGGTCGGACGTTTTTCTTACATCACCGACAAGAACACCGATGCCCAGTCGTACATTTGTGCCAAATGCCATAACGTATTCAAACAATCGTGGCTTTTACACGAGAAAACATATGACAATACCGTCAAATGGAACTTTGCCGGCAGCGTCTTCGACCACAAGTCTACCATTTGAGAAGCTGATGGACAAATTTCCCATCGATTCGAATTCAATTATGGTCGTACGACTTTATCTGCATCAAAGAATTCCTGTACCCCCACCCCCCACTTGCCAAAGCCGGAGACAGCGAATGCCGGTACGTCATCAAGAAGTTCGGAGTTGTCTGCCTCTTTATGTCCTCCCTCTACTTTCAAGATGTCGGGAACTACTTGGTACCCAATTACAGCTATGATCACCGGGGTGAAAGCCTACGCCTGTGGCCAGAGCAAAGTTCACTTTCCGTATACTGCCATGATCCACCTTGGTCGTGTTGAAGAGACAGAACTCCGACCCCAAGTCACATTCTACAATGATCGGAAACGTTATCCCACACCGTCTATGAGTCCGCGAAGGAATGCAGATTCTCCGGGATTTCCTCTTTAACTACAACGATCTGAACATCGTCCGTTTCCTGGAAGCCGCCAACAAAATGGGGAACCTCTACGAGACGTGATGTGGATTTCTTCAGATACTGTCTGAGCATTCCGGGGCTGACACCGCGTTATCTGTTCCAGGACCAACCTGCCTACCTTTTTTGCTCTGAACGAGTAGAAAGATGCTGACATGTGAATGTTTGAAATGCAACATCGTGGGAGGCCCCAGTATCATTTTCAATCGGTACCACGAGAAAGATCTGACCCACATCGGAGATGGTGAAAACACGCCCCCTCCGAATTTGACGCCAACCTAGCGTGTTTGGTTCAGTTAACCCATGCCCTGGGATCATTACCCATGATGGTTACCCGATGGACAGGAGTTCAATGCCCAGCGATCCACGAAACAACAGTCCATCCTTACCATGACCGAAATCCTGCATGCTTTTGAAACGGAGGTTACCCAGATCTACCAATTGATGAAATTTATTTCCGAAGCCTGTTCGAAGGATTCACCGAGGTCATGCTCCCCGTCCATTGCAAAGCGGATGTCAATCCCATCAAAGCCATCATCGGGCAGACGGTGAAATTGCTTGGCAACGCGGCTATATCAAAACGGTGAGTAACAAGGACCGCCACATCGACATTCAAATTTCCACCACCAAACATGCCCGCTAGCGCATCAACTCGCCCCTGTTCCCTCACCTGGATCTCAATGTCGACACCACATATGAAGTTACTTCTGCCAAGACCATAACTTACAACTACCCTCTTCATATTGGGTGCATGGTGTTCCAGTTGGCGAAACTCCATTTGCCAGAATTCCTGTACAACTGTTTGCGACCCTTTCCGGTCGGACTGGCAGTTGATTGAGACAGACACGGATTCGCAATACATGACCGCCTCCAACGCGTAATGGGAATCCGGAAAGTGCGGACCCTTTACAAAGCTGAACGTGATTAGTGGTTACCACGGGTTTAGCACTACAATTTCGATCAAGGGACACCTGAGCTTTTCAAGCTGGAGCTGGAAGGATGCCACGATCGGCCTGTCGTCGAAAACGTACTATTACTACGGTGGGGACCAAAATAACAAATTCAGCTGTAAAGGGGTGAATCGTCGGGATCCTTCATCGGTGTTCTCCAAAACCAGACAAGTGCCAGTGGGACCAACAAGGACTTCCGTAACATGCAGCATCATATACGCACGTACACACAGCATCGGGGCGCCTTCATCTTCTTCTACCCCAAGCGCAAAGTCCTGTCGGATGGCATCACCACGACATGTAGAGGGACGGGTCCCTAGAAACACGTTCAACTACGTCGCAAGTCGTATGGGCCGTCCTTTCCTTCACACCCGAGGTGGGAGATCTTATGGGGGTTAAGTCACCATCGGAAAGACCGGGCTATAGGGTACAGGGTGCACCACAGGCACGTGCGCATGCGAGCAATGACGTCACCTCCGAGCTCCGAGAGTTCGGAGCTCTTATGCGCGCGATGACGTCACTTTCGGCGATGTCAAGTGATGACGTCACTCTAATCAAGGGTCAGGGGTCAATGGTCAAAATATATGCGTGGGATTGAATGGTTGACAAGGCGTTACGATATGGCGTTAAGGCGTTAAGATAAGGCGTTAATGCGTTGAGATGGGGCGTTAAAGCGTTGGGATGGGCGTTGACGGGCGTCACTGCATTTCGATGAAATAGTGTCAATTCCATGAAATATCTAGAAAATCAGAGCTTCTAAGCTATTTCACTAGAGTGTTGAAGCGCTAAGCTAGGCGTTGGCGGGCGTTACTGTCCATAAAAGCAAGCGTATCCTAAAGACGTGCAAAGTCTACGTTTCATTCAGCAGACACTCTACCACGAGGTTCACGTGTATGACTTGCTTCCATCGCCTGAACAGTTTACGTCGTCACACATGTGCACGCCATGAAGTACCACTCACGCATACATGTGCAGAGTGTGATATAGTCTTTGAGCATTCCCGTCAATTGAGACGTCACCAAAGTGTCATCCACGGATCACGCTCGCCACTCTCGAGACCGGATATTTCAGTTCCCATGAAAATGCATCCGCGAATGGAAGAACCCATGGAGGTTGACCCCAGTGTCGAGAAGCTCTATCATATCCCTTCCCTGCCTACCAATGGGAGAAGTAAGAGCTTGGAGCTCCAGTATCCTGGACTGCCCGAATACGCTTAGGACAAACGGATCAAAGCGAACATGACCGAAGGTTGAACTTTCTGAAATGGCGGCTTCTAATTGGACAAGAGCATACTTGAATTGTAAACATATCCAACGCGACTCCCCCAACTTGGGTACGATGTAACATTGGGGAGAATAAACTATATGAAATCTTGTGAACATGTTGATCTGTCTTTCTGTCATCTGTCTGCATCGTGAGGGATTAGCTATAGAAGACGTTAGGGCATTAACCCCATTCCTCCTCCTCTTCCTCCTCCTCCTTCTCCACACACGCACACACAGGTAACGCTACTAGGTAGCTGGATGAAACAAGACCTTCATCTCCACCAAAAAGCTATTTTGCACCTCAGAAACTCCCCTTTCTCTACTGCTTCCGAGTGATCTACAAATAGAACAGGGTTTCCCCAGGAAATTCTCAAAACATTTACGCTGACAAATGACCTACAAAACAGGGGTTTTCCCAGCAAAACCTCCGTGCAATGTCCTGGCGTAAAGCGATGACAGCATCGGGGACTGCCATGTTTTATTCCCTGGTGTGATTGGATTGATACATACACCTTGTCGATGCGTTAGTATTATATTTATAGCATGGTACAATCTCGCGCAAAAGATAAAACACTGGTATGCTAGGGCTTTGAGGCTTTAGGATAAGACATTAAGGCGTTAAGATAGGGCGTTAAGGCGTTAAGATAGGGCGTTATAACGTTCAGATAGGGCGTTATGGCGTTTCTGTAAAACCCTTCACAAAGGTCACAGATACTGGGTATCTGCTTTCTCTACTACTAAGGGGCAGATTACTTCCCTTAAGTTTTACTTCCTCGAAATTGGGATTACACTATCTCAACAACAACAACAACATTCCTATTTCTATGACTCACAAAGTGTACAGTCCGTTTGTTTTGTTTTTTCAGTGAAAACATGCACCCATGACTTGATCGGCCTGGAGGAGCGCTTCAGATGGATACCCTTCCCGACTCGCCCACTATGGACCAACCTTGACCCCAAAACGTCCATTCCAATGCCCTTTTCCCACAATTCTCGATCTGCGCATGCGCAGTCCAGTTGGACGCTACCCCATGAGAGCTTCAAACTGATACCCCACACGACCCATTCGAACCATTATGGGTCCACCTCGATCCCATAACGTTCATTCCAGTGCCATTTTCCCACAATTCCCGGTCTGCGCATGCGCGCCATAGCCTTACCTCCATTCCACATCCATCCAGTCGGATGGTCCCCCACAAATG
>JAVTVY010044171.1:0-20215 GCA_036873755.1 Hanleya hanleyi | reverse complement strand
CACCACCGGGCTTTGACGGGCGTCAACTCCCGGTGGTGATGGTGGTTGTGTCTGTACATGTAGGGATGAACACGTGTCCCTCATCAGTCGATAGGTATTGGACGACTGATCATCATGTCGTGTACGTGTACGATCTACCAGAGAACCTTCTCTCGTCGCGATAGTATGCTCAGACACCTTCAATGCAAACACAACCAAGAGATACCGCCGAGTTCCGCTATAGGTCCACCAAGTGGAGTAGAGCATCCCTACACGAAGACGGTGAGCGGTCCTACGGCATGCGGAAAGACGTCCTGGGTGATGAAGTTCTTAAAAGAAAGTTGTATCAACCCTAGCATCGACACGCGTTGTTTGGTGTTATAGCTAATGACAGTCCGAATACGAAGTACAAGGTTACAGAATGTGGGTTGCAGAATGAGAATCCCAGTGATTCCTTCGACTCCGAGCAGACCAACGTGGTAGTCATAGAAGATCTGATGAGTGCGGCCAAGGACAATTCACATTTTGCCGACTTGTTCACCAAAGGATCCCATCATCCGAATCTGTCCGTCATCTATTTGACCTAGAATCTCTTTCCTCAAATGGAGGCGTCAAGAGATATTGCCTTGAACTGCCAATACTTTGTGTTGTTCACCAATCCCATCGACAGAGCACAAATCCGTGTGTTTGGTAGTCGAATTTATTCTCAGAACATCGATCATTTCATGCAGGCGTTTCAAGGGGCAACAAGTCGTCCGTATGGCTATCTGTTCGTGGATTTAAAAGCTCATACCCCCGAAGACCACCGGTTGACGACCCATCTGTTACCCGGCGAGGGATCACCGCAACGTCAAATACCCCTACACCATCCACCGAGCCCACACCTGACAGCAGCAATCCGCCCCCATACAGCGGGTCCGCTTCATACCATCAGTTCCGGAACCGTGAAGGACCAACCCAAACCCGTACAAGGGAATGAACATAATATGGAAGGATTTGTTCAAAGAAAGTATGGACGCCGATGGGCGAAACGTTTGGGGTCACAGAGAACAAGTTACAACGCAAAGGATATTCGAAAGAGGAAGCCGCAATTTTAGCTCATAACAGATTGCCACCCAGACTATGACGGGCTTTACGTGAGCAGTATTTCGACCTCGTGCCCCATATTGCAGAGCAAAAGCTCAAAAGAAGCATTAGTTCAACCATCAACATGGGTTATACATGCTCTGAGTGCGGACGCACGTTCACCAGGCATTGCGATATGATGCGACACCAGAAGAATATATATGAGATTGAAGACACCGATGAATCCATTGAGGCGGATGCTGATACAGAGACTGCTGAGAGTCCACCGACTGATACCGAAACAGAGACTGCTGAGAGTATATCTACTGATACAGAGAGCTTGAAACAGAGACTGCTGAGAGTCTATCTACTGATACAGAGAGCTTGACCTCAGATAGTCAGCCTACATCGCGGGAAAGTGAGGCAGAATCGACCTACTGGGATCGTATTATGCATCAAGCTATTAATAGCAATGCTGCGGTAATCGAAGATGCCGGACAGGATAACTTACAACAGGCGTACATCCAAATGCGCCCATGAATCTGGAAAACAGCCATGGCCATCTCTGAACGGTATACCCTGCTTCCGTTTAAAATGAAAGGAGACCCCACGCACAGGTTCATCATGAAGACCACGCGTCACTAGGAAGAGGATATGGGGTTACCACCCACCGAGGCCTTGGAAATGCGATCAAAATGCGTAAACAACTGTTTGAGGATATGTTGCCTCAAAGGTATCCTGGCATACCCGACGACGATTAGAACAAACGGATCAGAGCGAACCCGGCCGAAGATTGAACTTTCTGAAATGGCGATTTTTGATTGGACAAAAACAGCCGAGAATACATCTAACGGGCAAGAACGAATATTACAGCTGCAGCGCCAAATGGCGGTCTCTGATTGGACAAGAACACTTGAGTTGTAAACACGTAACGCGGCTCCTCCAGTGTGGGTATGTTGTACTGAAGGGGGTAATAAAATGATTGATCTGTCATCATGTTGTTGTTGTTGTTCTCTCTCCGGTCCGTATCATGGCCTCGAGGCGTTATGCTAGGGCGTTAAGGCGTAGCGATAGGCGTTGGCGGGCGTCACCGCATTTCGATGAATTAGTGTTAATTCCATGGCATATTTAGAAAATAAGAGCTTCAGGGTTAATTAACCAGGGCGATGAAGCATTAAGCATCAAGATGACACCTCGCACGACGCATTCGGACCACGGACAGTCCATCTCTATCCCAAACACCTTCCTTCACACCCCCAAACTGCCCGCTTTGGCTATAACTCCTACTGATGACATCAACAATGAGGTCACAGATGACATGGACATCCCTCAAGTCGTGGTCTATACAATGAGAGCTTCAAGATGGCATCCCACAAGGTGCATTCGAACGACGGATGGTCCATCTCTACCAAAAACACCTTCCTTCACACCCCCAACATGGCCGCTTTCGCTACCACTCGAACTGATGACGTCACCAATGACATCGCAGATGACGTGGACATCCCTCAAGTCGTGGTTTACACCACGAGAGCTTCAATCTGACACCACACACGGCCCATTTGATCCACCAATGGTCCCTCAATCTCTCAAATATACCCCTTCAAACCCCATAATGACCGCTTTCGCTACTACTCCTACTGATGACGTCATTAATGACGTCACAGATGACGTGGACATTCCATCCCTCAAGTCGTATGCTCCCGCACGAGTGCTTTACAGTGATACCTCACTCGACCCAATCGGTCCACCAGTGGCCCACCCCGACCCCAAAACGTCCATTCCAATACTCGTTTTCGATTGCGCATGCGCGGAATGACATCAGTTCCACGTCGAACCCATCCAGCTGGATGCACTGATACCTCACTCAACTCAATCGGACAACTAGGGGTCCACCTAGACCCCAAAACACCCACCCCAGCGCTACTTGCCCAGTGCGCACGCGAACAGCGAGATTTTTCAAAAATTTCAACGCTTGGCTTCGGGGCCACTCCCATTGTGTTCTATGTGGAGAGACGAAATAAAACAAGATCTCACAACCCATGCCGCAAATGACCATGGGTGGGTTTCCCATTAGGTTTAGCATTGTGCCGGAATGGGCCTACACCATATCCGTATATAGATCTGCTATGTAGGGGGAGATCACTCTTACGTGACCGGATGCACCGGAAGTGACCTTCACATGACCTTTGACCCGGTTGTGACCTTTGACCGAATGTGACGTCATTGTGACCTCATTGCCACGTCATGCCTCAGGCGGTTCACTTTTTAGCCTCATTTTGCGCGGGAATTTAGCTTCTTCCTACTGCTATCATATTCATTGCAAACACATATATACCACGGAAAAAGATGGTATAAATGTGATGTTATTGTTGGAGCTATAAAAACTGCTTTTACCTGTGGCCGTCCACTCCATATCAGAGTATTGCCATAATTGTCTATCTCAAATTGTCATAACTGTTTGACTGTTGCAATGCGCACACGTGTGCAGGGTCATTCCTGCAAAAGGACGAATAGCTCAAATCGCTCTATTACACCCCCCCCCCCTCACTTTTTTGTTACTGATTAATAATCACTTCGTTTTTTTTAATTTTTTTTTTATCGATGTGATACTTAATAAACGATAAAAATAGTGGGCAAAATACCGTAAGGGTCGAATAGGCCTATTATCAAAATACCGTAAGGGTCAAATAGCGCGATTGGGTCTATTTGAATAATTAAATGGTACAT
Source organism: Hanleya hanleyi (assembly GCA_036873755.1). NCBI lineage: Eukaryota > Metazoa > Mollusca > Polyplacophora > Lepidopleurida > Hanleyidae > Hanleya > Hanleya hanleyi. The sequence goes on along the minus strand of JAVTVY010044171.1, from coordinate 16,444 downwards.
GTATCTAAATTTTCATGTAGTGCCCATCTAAAAAGCCCTATATTTCCCCGAAAGCGCTTTTCGATTTACTGTTTTTTAATTAATTGGTATCGGGCTTTTGTTTGATTGTTAATTAATTGGTATGGGGCTTTTGTCCGCTAGGGCTTTTGCCTCTGTGGCATTTGTACGCGACACTTACGTCCTTGGAGATTTTGTCCACTTCGACTTTTGTCCTAGATTCAGATATGATCCTGGTCCGATTTCTATTAAAGTCGGTGGCCATTAGAAATAGAGGTCCACAATCCGTACCCGATTTGGTCTTTGGAATCCCCATTTTTATACAGCCCCAAACGTCATTGAGAACAGGGTTGTATTCCATTTGCGTACACTTCGCCATCCATAAGATGGCTTGCGAATCGTGAGTCTCCATTATTGCGGAGCGATATCCGGTATATTACGGGATTCTGTTCGGCCTTCATCCGGCAGAGAACAGACTCGAGAAATCTGATAAATTACAGGTTTTCAAACCACTTGGGAAACAGATATAGGCTAGGCTTACAAAATATATAGGTATAAATAACTTTCGTATCACCCAAGAGGTGTGGTAGATCTGTAATTTTCAACAAGTAGGGCATCACATGATTCGAAAATGGCGAGTTACGTTGGGGTTACGTCGGTAGACTTTAGCTGATTGGCTGACGAAGTAACGTGGTATTGATTTCTGGAAATTCCCTCTCGCACTTGCCGAAAGTAGGCTGTAAATGGATACACACGATCCCAGGGTCAGTCTTACCGCGTATAGATGACCGAGATGGTTACAGGTTGGGTTGTATTCGATATCAAAGTATCAAAATAATAACTTCTCCCCCAGTCAAACAAGCTGCAAACAGACCGGTGGTCCTAAACAGTGGTTGTTGTTCGACAATGAGCTGCTATCATACCTCCATGGTAAGTGAATTCAGATATCCGGCGGCGCTGCGCCGCCGGAAATAATTACTTACCGGTACTTAAATTAATTGCGAGCGCCTTTAATTGCTACTCAGCGGATGATTACTGCGCCATGGCGCCTCTATAGTGGAATAAGGGAGATAAAACACATTCTGCATTAGGCAAAATAATAATGTGTTTTCTTTACTAATAATAATAATAATATTTTTTTTCATTACTGTCAAACATTTTTGATCATGTTGATCTCTGAATGCATATTAAAACCATCTCATGTTTGCACATTTGTCAAGCCACGCCCTGTCTACTCCATGACCACGTGGGCCTGTAAGGGCATTTCTATGTAAATACGTGGTCACTGATATGGAATAAATGCCCAGTCGTACCTCCAGGGCTCAAATGAAAAAAAATATGTTTTCTGATATGGGATGGCGGGTCGTTGAATAAAAAGTTCAATGGGAAGATTTGCGGTGCTGCTGATCCTAAGGCAATAACACACATCTAAACAATCCTGTCTCAAATTTGACAACAATATGGATTACGTATTAATGTGTTAACATTTAATTACCGTATAAAAACAACTATCAAACTAATTAAAATGGAACACGTATAATAAGAAACAAACATGTATCATAATCATGTTATGGCCGCAGGCGGAAGAGGTGTCATTCCACAATCGTTTTCTTTACTTCTTATATCATAGAATTTAAAAATTATCAAAGTACATAAACATCCCGCGGCAAGGTAATGAACACCCTCTTTGACATCACAGATTAATTTACTGAGAGATACCTCAGAGAACCGGTGTGGATCGAGGCTAAGAATGTACGGTGTCTAAGAGTGTCCCTGTCCTATCTCCTAACCCACAGGAGCTCGTTACCGTTGTTAATTGGTTAAATAGGTTGATTATGAAATTGAAGTCGGTACCGACCTCACCCCTATAATCAACCTATTTAACCAATTAACAACGGTAACGAGCCCCTGTGTCCTAACCCAGCTTTTCTCTACATTGGGGATAAGTGTCCTTCGTTGGTTCCAATAGAAAAGAATGAAAAGGGGCATCAATCATCAGGACATTCTTATTCATCAGACCGGTACCAGCAGCTTGGGGAGAATCAGAACGTTTCAACATAGCCAAATAAACACAACCGGCTCTGCCAGTTTCTGACATTTTGCATTGACAAAATATAGCTCGATAAAAGTGCCACCCCATCAAGTGATATTAAAGCGCCACCCCCTCAAGTGATGTTAAAGTGCCACCCCCTCAAGTGATATTAAAAGAAATGTTGCCGCCCTCCTATCGCAGTGTTCAAAAAATGTTCCGTACCCCCATCGATGCCTTGAAAAGTTCCGATCCCCCCCCCCCCCCCAATCGAAGCCTTGAATAGTTCCGACCCCCCATCGATGCCTTGGGGAAAAAAGTAACCCAACCTCAGCATCATTGCCAGGCATGACATAACCACAGAAGAGTCAATACAGTTAGTAGTATCCCAGCAGTAATCTTATTCATCTTAGCTACAAATACATTCATCGTCACACAACAGGAAGTACCCAAACAAACAAGCGCTGGATGAGCGCAAAGACCTCCGTCGAGGCAACAGGGTCCGTAGCGTAATACATCACTGAATAACATACGGCCGGATGCCAAGCTCAATTTTGCATTTGTTGGACGTTAGCTTCATCAATGGTAATTAATCTGGGATTGAGGGTTCCTCACTAGCATGTCCAGACAGGGATGTGAAAGTCACATTCCCAGCAAATAATTTTTGTTTGATTTGACGTGCTTGAAATATTGGGGTATGGAATAGAGTATATTGATGGAAAACCTGGAAAAGTGCTTGAGACATTAGGCCCCATCCCACCCACACCTCCCCATGAGAGGATCCCCTCACCCAAATCAACACGTTAGCGACAGAAATGAGACCCTGTGTGCCTAGTTGTACCAACTTGCTTGTGATTTTGTGCTATAGGCCCAACACAGCAACACTTCATATTTTGTATGTGTACAGTATAGCATCATCATTGATGAGAGAATGCTCTTCAAAACACACCTGATTTTACCGACACTTCGTTCTGATCTGTCTCAACATCATATGATGAGGATTCAATGCGCTCAGTATAATTTTGTATACTGGTGTTACAGGTCACCTTCGCCTTCACCTTACTGTATCAATGACCATGGACTTGTACATGTATCACATTCACATTGAATGGTGATGGCTGAGGAGAATATTGCCCCTATGGAACAAATGACTGGATTCCACGCAGCAAATATTTATTGTGTAACAGTGAGAAGAAAATTAATTGTATAAACATTCCAAGCCTCATTGAACACAAGCCGCACCATACTTGATATGAATATAATGCGCGTACATTAGCTCGCTTGGACGTCGCTTAGTTAAATATGGACGGACTCGCAAAAATCTCAAAATTTTCAAAAGCCACAAAAATGCCCTCAGCTTGTACAGAGTAAGTAAACATACTTATGTACAACTTGATGTTTAGAAAGTTCTATTCCCAACTTCTCTTTTATTCTATGTCATAGAGGACAGGGTTTGGTAGATAATTAAAAACTGTATTAACTCGGCTTCACATTTTAGAGAATTACTTTAATTGAGCCAAAGATGAACGAGAAATACACTTATAAAAAATCTATTTAAAAAAATATATGTTTATATTAATTTCCATAATTTATTGAAAAAACTAAACGTAGACTTCGACCACCCAATATCACACAGGCCAGGCAACTGTGAGAACAAGTGAAAGATACCCATCGAGTTGAGCGGATTTGCAGATAAACAACAACAAAAATTTGCACTTTGTGCCTCACGAGGCCCTTCTCCATAGAGTGCATGCCAGTTATTTTTCTAGACTACAACAACAACAGTTTTTGCCTGTATCACAGTTCGAGCTTCCGATGACCCTTCAGCCTTACCCAGACGACGGATAATTTTTGACAGATTGTCCGGCTAGGTTGTTGATCGGATTCACAGATCATGAATTCCACCGTGACGGAATCACCGTTCGGAAGACTTTTTCTTTATTCAAAGTCATGTACTCGGAAGTTCCGTGGTCATACCCATGTAGTTTCAAGTTTAGTTTGCTATTCTATATGACATCTGTTTACGGATCCATGAAAAATCTACAGATGATCCAGCATTTTCAGTAAATCATGCTTCGAAATGTTCGTGATGGAATCACCTGAAACGGACATGACTCTTGACTAGTGTTGCTTGTCTATTTTTTTGCTGCTCTGTTTCAATCTGACTATTCTTATATGACATCTCTTACTAACATACAGTACCCAAGGATGATAAGATTTTTTTCATCGTGAGAAAAACGCGACTGGATCATCCCAGGGGTTAAATCTAGTCCGTGACGGAATCGACAAAAAATCGTGATGGAATCACGAGTGCGCTTTTTAAATCTTATCGGTAAAAGTGCTTTATTAATTACACATTTTCTTCAAAAAAATATTCCTAGAGTGAATTTATCTCTTCTACTTAGAAAATTAAAACTCTGACCTCTTATTTTTACTAAGGTATACAGCTCCCGCCACATGCATATCTTTTCTGCAGATGTTTCAAAATAGTATAGTTTTCAGTAAAGTGCAATTTTTCTTCTTTGACAATTTAGAATTTCCCGAGTTCTTCATGTTAAAAAATTGCGGGAAAAATATTTCGCTATTAAAACACATCTTCTCTATTATTGGCTTGTTCCCGGGGATCATAGGAAGCGAATAGAACAAACAGTATGCTAATATAGGGTCTACGACAGAATGTGGAGTGAATTTTATGCGAAAAAGGGCTGTTTAGCAATGTCCGCTTTTCCGTGGAATTCATGAGCGCACGATTGAAGTATCATGGGAAGATATATATTTCCAGTCGCTATCCATCTTCAAACAAAAGGAAAAGAAAAAGCCGAGATAGCGCCTCGTGAGGCAGAGTTATTTTTCCAGACTACAACAACAACAGTTTTTGCCTGTATCACAGTTCGAGCTTCCGATGACCCTTCAACCTTACCCAGACGACGGATAAGTTTTGACAGATTATCCGGCTAGGTTGTTGATCGGATTCACAGATAACGATTGAAGCATGGGAAGATATATTTTTTCAGTCGCTATCTCCCCAACCCTCACCCCCACAACTAAAAAAAAAAAGAAAAGAAAAAGCCGAGAGAGTTCTTCGGAGTTTTACGTTTTTGACCTCTGACTTTGAATTTGACTTCTCAGTAGTATATAAAGTTGAAATTCCTTAGCATTGACCTACTTATTTGTTCCCCCGGGTAAAATTTAAGGGGTCTCAAGGTCATCTGGCGATCACGTGATCAAAGCATGTACTGACCTGTCTAGGCTATAGTTCCGGGACAATAGATAGCCTTTGCAGGTCAAAAATAGTTCCATGTATTCCTCCGCGGTGATGCGGTCTGGTGATGATGTGGTCTGCCTCCGCGGGCAGAAAAGTAGTCCCACGGACTGTACACCCTGGCTGGGGGTTTCCCCCGGCCGCAGCGCGCTACATAGAACTTATAGTCATAAACTTAATCTATGCGTGTTGGCCGAGTCTTCACTCACCGTATACACGTACCTCAATGAAATGCCCGCTCCAAACCTAGACAAAAAACACGTACATGTACTTGGTCTGTGGGCTGATTTCATTGGCTCTCTCTATTTTACTATAGTGCTCTCGCATTCTAACATTGATGGGTTACATTTTGGCCCCATCCTACACCACTGATTTCAGTTTAACTGAATCTCCACATTGGGCATTGATTCATTATAAATAAAACACACAAGACAGGGTTTTTTGGTGAGATCTCATTTTGTTTTTATTCAGTAACAACAACAACGTGAGAACAACCATGTGAAAATTGAAGCCCAGAACAGGGGTGCCTTATCAAAGGCGGTTGGTACCCATACAATTATTGAACCTATATGCAACAGTTAATTCGGTGCAATATCATCAGTACTCATAGAACATATATATCAAAGGCGTTTGGTACCCATACAAATTGAATTATAGAACAGTTCCTTAGTCCAGTGGAATATTCGCAGTGTTCGTATTTATCACTCTAAATGTCAAGATAGGTTGTAGTCACACCATCGGGCAGGACTTTGCGCTTGGGGTAAAAGTATGTGAAGGCGTCCCGTTCCTGGGTATACGAGCGCATCTGGTGGTCGATGATACGGAAACCTCGGTTAGTGCCACTCGCACTGGCCTGGCTCTGGAGGACATTCAGGTACAGAGCCTTGCTGATGTTAGAGTCGCGTCGACTCACCCCCTTACAACTGAATTTGTTGTCATCACCGTCACAAAAGTAAGTTTTCGAACACAGGGCGATCATGGCATCACCGCTCCACTCTAGTTTAAACAGGCCGGGTGTCCGCTTGTCGTAGGTGTAGTGGTCGCGTCGGGGTAGCCACTGGTCCCGTTCCGCCTCATATTGTGCACGTAATTCTGGTTTGACGAGTGATTCCCAGTCCGGGTTGGAAACGGCCATGTATGCTGAGTCGGTATCCATTTCTATCAATTGCCAGTCTGATTGGTGGAAATACACGCCCATGAAATCGTATATGAATTCCAGCATTCGCAATTTGGCCAGCTAGTACACCATACATCCTATTTGGAGCGGCAGGTTATAGGTGATGGTCTTCTTGGCCGACGTCACTTCGTAGGTGGTGTCGTCAATCATCTCCATGTGTCGGTGCTGAGTCGGCTCACCAAGAGAGCGAAGAACGTGGGTAAATCCTGGAACAGATACCGCAGGGTCAGACCGGGGATGCTAACACAGTCTTTGAATACGTCGACACCCATATCTCGGTAGAAGGCGGGCATTTTGTCGGTAGCTTCCAGAAAAGGGATGACATCCAAATTGTTGTAATAGATGAGAAAATCCCGGAGAGTTCGCATTCCTTCACGGACCCACACCTGTTGCAGTTCGGTATACAGGGTGGTAGATAATGCTTCTCCTTTGAGATCGTTGTAAAAGGCCTCCTGGGGTGGTAACTGGGTTTCGTCCAGACGCTCGAGACTCGTCATGTAGTTGTAGGGAAAGCAACTTTTCCTCTCCGCGCAGTCGTACGCTTTCACCCACTGTTCATAGCTGTAATTCGGCGCCAGGTAATTCCGTACATCTAAGAATCGGAGTGAAGTTGTGGATAGAGCGACGTGATTGTTGGTCTTCTTAATAATGAATTTCACATTCCCAGCTTTAGCGAGGTACGGGTACAAGAATTCTTTGATTAAGTTCAAATCATATCGGCCCGAGTTAAATCCAAGGACGGGTAATTGGTTCATGTATTCCAATAAACGCAGTTTCAGTTTCTGCGCATAGGGTTTCGGTGGTTTGCGTTTCTCACTTTCGTCTGCGTCATCGGTATTGTCCTCCTCCGTAGATCGTTGAGCTCTGAATGCTGCACCCTCAGGGGTTCACGCCATGCGCGTATTCCAACATCCAATGTTGGAATACGCGCATCAAGTGCCCCTAATACATCACGGTAGATAGTCGACGCGAGATGTGCCGCACTGACTTGACTGAGAGTTTCAAGGTAGTCGATCATTCGTGTAATCAGTTCATGGGGGTCCCCGTTAGAGACGAAACACACCGGGGCCGTGTCGTAACCGGGTACGTTGGTGTGAATACTCACACTCAAAGGAATGTGATGCTGGGTCCATTGAGTTTTAGCCGATACCTTTTCCATGGGTTCTAATAGGGCTTCAAAATCATAGCACGCTCTGTATGGGAAATAACAGTGGTCCATGGGGACGTCAATACCCTCATCTGCCAGGTCTTCAAAGATGGTCGGGGTGTTGTGGAATACGCCGACGGGGAATTTTCGTTTGGTGGTCTGGTCACAGGTTTTCTCGTGACGGTGTAAGTTAATAGACTGGTCAAACACGCGATGGCATTTATTACAACTGTAGGACTGGGCATACGTGTTGATGTTCATGATGTACGAGAAATGCCCGCCCGTGTCCGTGTGGTACAAATTCAATGTCATGGTTGTGTCGTATTTCCCCGCGGAACGCTGTACGTGTCGGGCGGTGAGTTGTGGGGCGTCACTGTTGTCCTCATCCACGTGTTGCTCTAATTTGTATACGACAATGTTGACGTGGAATAAATTTTCCACCACATCTAGCTGCGATAACGGGACCCCGCGGAAGTGCTGTTTTTCCATGTTCTTTTCACGTAAGTAGTCTTCCCAATATTTGCTGGCAATTCGATTGCAATCTGTGGGTGGCAGTTTGTTGAGATGGATAGCCAGGCATCGGAATAAACATTTCCGATCGGTGTAGGGCCCATGGCTTCCACCTACTAAAGCGTACATGCCTTCTCTGTGTTTCAACCAGTCCGGGAGATGAATGGGAGCGCCGATAGGGTGATCGATCATTTTAGTGACGTAAAACGTAACATTGGTTGTCATCTCCACTTGCCATTTTGTGTTGGGGCGTTGTTGTCGTATCCATTCCAAACTATCCAAGTTTTCTAATTTTTCCTGTACCGTGTCCAGAGAGGGTCGATGGATAATGGTGAATGGCTGGTCAAACACCCGGGTATTATTGCTGGGATAATAATAACGGAGCTGGCCTGTCTCTTTATGGCGAAGGATGTATCCAAAAGTGAGATTTAACTTGAAGGCTGTATCTTGGTCGTTGAAGATAGCTTCCACGTAGCTACGTAGACGGATGTTTTCTTCCAACCGGAAATTATATAAGTCCAATAGACGACGGTCACGGTGAAAACAATGGTGTATGGTAACCCAGTGACGTCGATAAATCTCACTGACACGCTCGTCTTGGGGTAAAACTTCAACCGGAGGTGCCGCTGGGTCCCAGGGAAAATCTTCTCCACGTCTCATACAGGCAGGCTGGTGGTCAGTCAGGCAGGCAGGCTGGTCAGGTCAGGTCAGTCAGAGTGCTCCGCAGGGTAGTGCAATGAATACACCCCACCCCTAAAAATCGCCTGCTTTTATACGTTTTTCTACAATGCCGCCATCTTAAACCCACCACCACCACCTCCATCCCACCATGCCGCCATCTTAAACCCACCACCACCACCTCCATCCCACCATGCCGCCATATAGTCCCACGCGGAGCGAATTGGTGAAATTTTTGAAAAAGTACTGTGACAGAAATTGATGTGACGGAAATAATACTTCTATGAATAGGGCGAAAATTTATCTGAGATAATTTTTCTGTCATAATTAATTCTTGGTCGAGTATCAACTATTCAGATATTACGGAAAGTACTGTTGTTATAAGGTATTGTTTGTTATATATCAGACACGATCAGCTGATATATGTAAACAAACGATCTATATTTAGACCCTCACGTGCTCTGCTACGTTGCAGCACGCGCTCTTTGATCTTGGCGTTCCGCCGACGTACAAGAAGCTCAAATTGAGACGGAGAATTTCGTTACCGTTGCCAGTAAATTGTAAGTTTATTGCGGAAAGAATTTATATTGCATAAATTCCTGCGGGAAATAGGAAGTACACATATAAGAGAATATTGTCTTGACGTAAAAAGTTTGGACATTTCATATTTACGGAGATATGGATTTTTATAGCTGAGCCGGTTTTTCGTGTAAACCATCGCAGCGAAAAGGGAAACGGCTGTCATTTTCGATTTGCTATGTCACAAAAAGTGCTCGAATTACTTATTTCTAAATGATTTCATGACGAATCCAACTAAGGTTAGGAAGTATATACACTGAAACACAGTCACATGGCTGGTTATATGGTTATTTGGCACAACAGGACAAAAATACAACTGTCAGCGTGAAACACTGTGTTCAATGGAACGGGGCGGGGAAAATTTTATTTTTCTAGTTTGGCAGATCGTATTTTACAAAACACGGGGAACCCGCTCCACAGACATTTGACACCAAATAGCTCAACCCTGGCCATGGACACCAATATACATATATTGCGGCCAGTCTATGATACGGTGCCACCCCAGTGTCGAGCATTTATTGTCCAGTTTGCACCAGCAAAGAAAATCACGAACGTTCATCGAACGTCATCGGTGCGACCTTCATGTGGTCTTCCGCGGTATATGAAGCACTTACATTTGAATGCATGAATTAGTTTGATATAATTTTGTTGGGTATGAATGATTTGAAAGAGTGGAAATATTCCGTACAGGTCTGTTTTATGTAACAAACGCTAAGAAAAATGGCTGCCCAAGGTCAATTTCCCCGGTTTCCCGGATAATAAACCACAGCCCCATCTATACGCTTTGATGCAAGGGAGACAACTCGGACTAGACCAATTCCCAGGCGAAGATGATGTCCCGCTATATTACTCGTCAAACATGTGGACGATGGTAGATAAGGGTCTTCCCCGGCATCGATGGTACAGGTAAAACAAGCAATATTGTCCGCACACCATACTGTCCAGGCTTTGCAACGTTTTAGTATTCCAACACCACGTCTCTGTGCCTTGATCCATGATGTCTGTTAAATCGGGATGGAGGGGTGGTAGGCCGTACGGATCAAAGTATTCACCCTGCTCTTCTGTCAAGTACACGGCCACCCAGTGTTGACCGGGCCGATCCATCGGGTCTGTGTTCAGGACGTAAGCAGCCGGATACACACGGTCTAATGGGAACACGTCTCGGGCGAACACTCCTTGAAACACCCTACGTGTTCCTGGGTCAGTCTCCAGCACCGTGGTTATCTGGTCTGTATCCATGTTAGGTGGCGAAGTCACACAGCACGTTACGGCTTTTATCGATTTGAATGATGTTGTCAAACTCAGCGTAGCAGATCACATTGATGGTTTTCGGTAAAGGTGTCCCGAAGTGCAGTTCCAAGCGTAAGTTGCCTTTCTTGATGAGACTCAGTTGATGATCGTTGTCTAAGGTGGGAGTCAGATCGAAACAGAACAATGTGTACCCTCTGCCGAAATCGTCTCGACTGATCATATTTCCCTCGTCTTGGTTGATTTGGCCAGTTGCTGTGAAGAGGTTCAGATAGCTCCGGATGTAATTGTCCGTTCCAAAGTTAGGTTGTAAGGGGCGTGCCGGTACCTGTTGGCCATCCACATGCAGGGCCACGAAATTGATGTTGAACGCTTTTAGGTTGAACGGATTCCTCGAGAGAGTCCCATTATAACTCACGTTCTCCACACAGGCTAGGGTTAAACGCTTGGGCAAATCCCCCAGGAACAGGTTTTCTTGATTGACAATCATATTGCCTTTAGGAACGGAAAAGACCTTGGTCTGTACTCGTCGAATCGGGTACTGGGCTGGTTTTTTCTCCAAGGCTCTGATGTGCCCCAACTGTACACCTGGGCTGGGTTTCACTTTGCGTACAAACAGACTTGCCTCTTGGATGACAATGTTATACTCGAGGTCCTCATTCGGGGCCATCAAGGCAAACGCAGGCGTTGCGCGCACTAGTCGTATTTTGACAGGTACTCCATTCAAGAGGTATCGGCCCTGCATGAATAAGTCCGCATGCAGACGTCCCATCATATCGACCGAGTGACTCTCTGCTGTGGCATCCACTCTCTCCGTATAGCCGGCATTATCAGGACTCGCTTCCATGTTGCCTGGGGTATTTCGGTAGAACAACGGGGCTGTCAAATACGACTTTTTAGCGTCACGCCCGTAGGATAACAGTGTTTCGATGTAGGCTCGGTACGGGTACGTGTTCGTCGAGGCGCTCACCAGTTTATCACTCAGGGCTATATCCACTTGCTGGAATAGCGAATGAAGCCAGAGATTCACTGGACCCACGGGTGCCTCTGCTTTCAGGACTGTCCCATCTTTATTGGTGATTTTAGCTTTCACATATAGGTACGTATGGGCTAAATCCAGGTAGGTCGTATCTGCGTTGGTGATGGTGAATTCAATGGGGCCTGTGGCTGTAATGCTGGAAAGGGGCAGATGTTCTACCCATTGACCCTCTTCGGCACTGGTCTGAGTAGGTGGGACGGTCCATAAATCAAATTCACTGTTGGTAGAAGGACACGACTCGGCATGGATGAAAGCCATCTTTAAGAAAAGATATCCTTGGTCTTCTTCGATGTGCGTCGTCGCTGGGTCGGTCGTCGACTGGTGCGTGGTCTCGGTGGGGCAGCTCTTTTATTCCCTACGGTGCGTTGTGCTTTGGCCACCAAGACGCCTCCCGCTTCTTTGGCCCGCCGTTTCAAGGATTCTTTGGGTGCCGTACCCCCCAAGACATCACCGGCCACTTGCAGTCCACTGCGCACCGCTTGTTTGCCGATCGCTTTGACCCCACGCGTCACCAAGGGCAGGAACGTTTTGACGATGCTCCTGAGTATGTTCCCCAGCCCATGTCCTCGTTGCATGCGTGTACCCGCAAAGACAGGAAAGTTACCCCCGGCCTGTTTGGTGTAATGATCGACGTAACTGGCTGTATGGCATTGATAAGGCACCTTCATTATGCAAAGTGAACTGCTCGGACTTGACGGAAATGAAGTGTCAGCACCACTTTTCCTCGTTCGAATGCCACCGGTCGTCCCGTGTCGTCTCTTATATCGATGACGATGGAGCTAATATCGGTCTGACTGACCGGTAGATACACGATATGCCTGAAACTGTGGGTGACTTGAGCTCCATACGTGCCTTTCACCGGGCAGACGCGCAGTAGAGGTACGTTGCTGTCGCCGACAATGTGTGCATCGACCACGTCCGAGTAGACGTACAGGCCATACATACCACCACGCATGTCCATCGGGATGTGGGCTATCTCGCCGGTGGGGCCAGCGTACCCCTGGTAATTGAAACCCAACATTTGCTGTAGGGTAGCACTGAGTTCGACACTCACGTTGGGGCTGAGCGTGAGATTGGCCTTGTCGTTGTGTGCGTTGTAAAAAGTCCACATGATTTTTGAAGGGGAAAGATTTGATGGGTTTTGAAGTATTCGTGACGTCTCGTAGAGACTTATAATGCATCAGACTTCTCAGCCCACCCATGAACGCCTTGGGTGTATCGTATTGACCTTCGGGTAGTTTGAGTCGAGTTTCTTGTCCTTCGTAGGTCACCTCGTACCATACTTCATTGGCTCGCACGTTGTACCACGAGTAAGGGTATTGGATATCCACGAGTCCACATTCCCAGCGTCCAGGTAAATGCAACGGTTGCGGTAACTGGGTCACGTCCTTGGTCAAGGTGTTGTCAGGAAACACATCAGCCGAGCTGGTACTGGGTAGGGTGAGGTAAAACATGATGACTGAGCTGTCCTGCTGCTGCTGTTGGTTTTAATGCTTCTCCCAGGCCTTGGGCGCTAATCGTCGTGATGGTTGCGGTGATTTAGCTCTTGGTGGTTGCAGGTGGTGGCGTGGTAAAAGGGGTAAAAACGTAGGTGCCCGCCGTGGTGGTGATTTGGGAGGTGACTCCGGTTCCCAAGGTTCTGGTGGTGTACTCACATTCTGCATAAAGGCCCAGCGCTCGGGGTTCCCCACCAATTCCTGTGGTACATGCATGTCTTTCAAGCCTTGAGCGAAGACCTCCCATCCTCGAGGATCCGTGTGCGTCCTGCGTTGACGCATCAGGTCATTCACTAAATCCGTCATGTGGGTACCGGGGACCGCCTGATTCTGTACCAGGAGTTCACCTTTATCATTCCAAGTCATGTTAGGATTCTGTTTCATCCGTTGTAATACCAGGCCAGCTTGTTTCTTGAACGAGGCAGGTACACTCTTCAGCACTTCGTCTTCCACCGACTGTGGAGCTGTGGAAGGTACTCCACCCGGCTGTTGGAGCGGTGCTGAGGTCGGCGGTGTGTCACGTGGTGATGGTGGTGGTGCTGGAGCAGAGAGGGTTTTGTATTGGTCCATGAACGTCATGTACCGCTGAAGCGTCTCATTGTACCGTTGTACTTTCTCACTATCGCTTAACCCCGGTCTCTGTAAGATCTGTTGCATCTCTCCATCGAGGGTGTTTATGGTCTTCACCGTAGAAGGGGCAGGGTAGGGTGATTGGAGGTTTTGAAGGAGCCGATGTTCGACGAGGACCATTTTTTTCGTGTGGTTCATTGTCGGCCGAAGAGTCCACCCAATACTGGACCCAACACAGAAGCGGCCAACGGTGCTAAGATAACCCCGAGAAATCCACCTTTCTGTAACACCTTTTTCTTTTGTGTTTGAGACACTCGCTTCTGGACTAAGGTTCGGAGACCTGTCTTATGCTTGATCAACTTGGTCTTCTGAGCCGGAGTCAGTGGTACGTTGCCTTTTAAGATATTGAGTCCAATCTCGCACAGACAGCACACGAGAGCAGGGTCCGCACCGCGTACAATGGTTCGGACCAACTCGGGTGGGGCCGTCTTCAATATACGGAGCGTGGGAGCGTGCTTCCGTACTCGCGCAGACATCCTGTACAACTAATGCTAGAACCCACAATTCTGCTCTTTTTATCTACTTCAGAGAACATAATCCTGCTGTGGTATTCATTCTTTTTTATTATCCCCATCATCAAAACACACACACACCCCAGCTGGGGGAGCCACTGTAGGTGTGTTTACATTATTTTGCATGTACACGTGGTGAGTCTCTCCGGGAAAGATGCCGGTGCGTAGTCGAAGGTGGTCGGGGGTGGTTTGCTTCAGGTCGAAGAGCATATACCCGTGCTGAGGGGTTGTGGCATCTTTAAAGGCTTCCAATGCAAACGGTGTGCGGCCGGGATACATCTGTCTCGCCAGGTGCAGCAGTTGAGTGGTATCTCTCGGGTTTTTGAAGACCACCAGGTAGTGGGCATTTAAGCTGATATTCCGATGTTCTTTGTTTTTACTGAACAGATTCTGCACAATGTAGATGATGCTGAGCCGTCGATGATGGCTGCCTTTGGTAAGAGTTGGGTGACCCGTGCATCCGTCTCCGCCATGAGATCATCCAGAACCACCAAGGTGTCGGGTTCCAAATCGGCCAGGTTGGGTAGGCCTTCCACGAACGTGATGTGGGGCATTGCTGCATACGCTTCCTGCCATTCTCCGTAACACCACACGACTCTGGCAATGGGTGGAGTGATCATGCTGTCGGCGTGTTCGAGGAGCTTCCTGACGAAGTGCGTTTTGTCCGAGCCCGTCGGTCCTGCGATGACGCAGGTGAAGGGATGCTGCCACCGACGGTCCATGGTTGGAGGTGTATCCGCTGTCGTGGTAACCCGCTCTTGTAAATTTGGTACGAGTGAACTGGAGTGGTGGTGGTGGGCACAACGTCGGTTGTCGTTGTCTGTTCACGTTCAGGGATGATGATGGTGGTGATGGGTACAACGTGGGTCGTCGTCGTTGTCGGTTCACTGTGAGGGATGAAATCCGGTGGGTCTTCAGACGTAGTGGATGTACTTGGTGTAAGTGTGGAGCTTACACTCGTTGTGGCTTGTACACGGGGTGTGGAGGTGGTGGTGACTGGGCTGGATACGACTGGTGCTCTCTGTAGACCGGTTTCACTGATGGCTGGTGTTCTCAGTTGGTTAAGTAACGTACTGACATAGGCTACGTCGTAAAACACACCTCCGTACAACACACTCAGCAGGGTTAGCACTAGTACACCAAAGACCACTTGCACTTTGCGCGTTTTGGAAGACGCTGTGTTCAGAGACGGTTGCACCGTGTTCATGGTTGGACGTGGAATGAAGGAGGACGGTAGTGGTGTCTGGTTTTATAGCCGTTTCACCTGGTTGGCAGCGACCCAGGAATTGAAGGAACTGGGCAGCCTTGCCATTTCACGAAATGAAACAGTTTGCCACGTCGACGTTCCGTTTTCAAAATCTGTTCCGCCGTGTAGTAGTCTTGCTGTGATTTTACGACAGGCTGTAATTCCGGCTCGTAAAACGTGCCTAGCAGCGGTTCCCCTTGGAGATCTTCCAGTTCATAGACTCGCCGCTGTCGGGGTAGGCGCCGTTTAATCAGGAAGTGCTCATCGCTCCAGTTGGGCAAGTTACTTTTCTCGAACTTGCCCTTGACTTTACTGATCCGTACAGGGTCCCCGACCTTGAACATCTCCTTCGGTGCTGGTTGCGATGGCCTGGGGTACAAGACACGCCGGACTTGGGCTTCACTGCGTTGGGTCACGGTAATGGGGGCTCTCTGTATACTTCGATGATAGGCTCGATTGTAACCCCTCACCAGTTTCGGGAGAACATCGATGTACCGCCTTGTATTCTTATAGGTGAAATATTTATACATGCGACCTTTAAATGTCCTGTTGAACCTTTCCACCACGGATGCCTTGGTCTCGTTGTACGTATGGAAGAAGAAGACCTTCTGTTTCTTGAGAAAGGCTTGGAACGGTCTGTTGAGGAATTCCGTGCCTTCGTCGGTTTGCAAATACAAAGGTTTGCGCCGGTCTTGAAGATGTCTTTGAACGCCGCTATGAGATTCGCCCCCGTTTTCGTCCGGATGGGTACCACCCACGCATACTTGGATAGGATATCGATGCACGTCAAGATATACCGATTCCCATCGTTGTGTTTGGCAAAGGCGCTCATATCGACCAAATCCGCTTGCCACTGGGCATCTATTCCTCCCACGATGACCGGTTCCGTAGAAA
>JAVTVY010044170.1:0-19941 GCA_036873755.1 Hanleya hanleyi | reverse complement strand
ATTTCGGACATACTCATGATCCTTTGCCATTTGGATTCTGCCCTATGATTAAAAATGACCCTAGTAGAATAAAGTATGATGTCAGAAGTTTGTGTTCAAAATTCCTTCCAACTCTGTATATTAGGTCAAACAGATTAGTGAGAGTCGAACTGTCCCCTTGCTCAGCAGAGACACGAGAAACTATGACGTCAATTATTTTTATTGGAATATTTGTATTCTCTAGTGGAAAACATGAGGTTTATTTCAATGTATAACATCGTTTTGATTCTTCCAATTATAAACAAATGATTATACCTTCCCCTACCCCTACTATATTTCTGAAAAATTAGTATCACCATCGCTCACAACAAAATCGCTTTGGCTACGTTATGCCCCCTCGAATGTTTGACCTGCCACCCCTGGGATAACCCACGTACCCTAATCTTGAAGACCACAGGTTCAGAAATTGGTCAGCTCGAGGTGCCAACGGGAGCAAATTCTAGGCCCCTTTGCAGCTGCACAAAGACTCAGACAATAGCTTCCTCGTGAAATATCTACCTGTTTCTATCATTAATACGATAATATCTTCAAATATAAATGCGCCGCAATCTATGTGTATACACTGGTCATGATCTTCAGTTTTGAGGGTGTTATCAAAGAAAAACGAATATCTTGGACACATTCCAAATTCTTAACCGCGAAAAAAATGGAAACCAATTATCTGGCATGACAACTAAAAACAAGTAGGAATTTCATCACCCCAAATAAAATATAGGGCACAATTTAAATATACAAGACTACATATATCATATTTCTATCATGTTAAATTTGATATGTGAGGAGTGAGGAATCGTAACAAAAGTTAACTTTAACCGATTTTCATTTTCGGTCATCTTTTAGAGGCATGTCATTTTCACACGTAAAAAACTTGCACTAAGGTGTAATTGAGCAGAAATAATTACTGCCTGAACTGATTTTACCTTATATTTGCAACCTTTCTGGATAATCACTCAGGCCCGAGATATAGAATGAAGTAATACCAGATTTTTTTTACACGCTGAATTGACAAATTTAATCACAAGTGAAAATAAAATGACGGCGTGGTGGCTAAGGATGTCCTGGTTATTAGTGTCCCTTCTCATATCCATTTTTACTGCATCTAAGCTGAAGATAAATGTTCTAGCTGGGTACGAAGATAGAAACCGAACACTCTCAGCCACCGGACATTCTCAGCCTCCACACCGACCGAACAAGTAAGTTTTGAGCCGAGTCTCCATCAAGGGAGGTAACCCAGTACAGATAAATATTGCGGTGGTCTAATGGTTAGAGAGACCATCTCGTGAGCGGCAGGTACTGGGTTCGACCCAGGCCGGGTCATACCAAAGACTTGAAAAATGGAACTTGTTGCTTCCTCGTTTACGCTCAGCATTAATAGGATAGGACTGGTTCGCTCGTTGTCAGTATAATGTGACTGAGTGGGGTGTCATGTCTACCTACGGCATGATATTTCGGTACTATAAAATGGCAGCATTAGATATACTCTGTTACAAGTAGGTACCCCGCCCCTCCCCCTCCCTTCACTTCCCCGTCGTGATATAACTGAAAAAATGTTGAAAGCAACGTTAAACTCTATTCACTCACTCACTCACTTGCCAGACTAGCCATGCAGACGGCAGAGCTGGGATTTCCTCTGATGTGTTGGAAATCCTGGCCAGCATACCAAATCCATTGTAAAGTACAAGAAAAGTTTGAGTCCCAATGAATAAAACAACCAGATAAATCATTATAATCACCGTACAGGGCCGTTTTCACTTCGACGAAATTTTTATTTTATGTTATCATCTGTGGTAAAGACAAAGTTTGAGAGAAGTCGACAGCACAACTGTACACTATTAATTGTGTGATGGATAAGAATGTCCTGGTGATGAGTGTCCCAATTCATAAACTTTTCTATTGCAACTAAAGACGGACACTTGTCCCCAACGTGAAGAAAAGTGTCCTACCCGGGTTAGAAGATAGGAGACGGACACTCGTTGCCACCGGACATTCTTAGCCTCCACACCGGCACCAGACATCATTTTTCTCTGGTTGGTAATATCAGGTCAATAAAGTGTCCGGATTGCTGGTAAAGCCATGGAATTCCACACAATTTCACATATCGACATACATGTACTCTGTATATACAATAGTATTTTCTCATTTCTTTAGATTCTTCAACTGATAATCAATTGGGTTATGCAGTGCCAACTATGGAGATAAAGTCTTGGATAAGAAATCTAAATTTTCACAGTTCCGCATGCCATCCAAGACACTGACACGAAGTAGCATTCACTATCAGCCCATGTTCGAAACGTAAGAGAGAAGCGTTCTTTCGTCACAGTTACCGGATGAGCATTCTGTACGCTGACATGGATGTTTTCATTGTCTCCAAGATCCAAATGCGTGAATCCCAGCGATAACGCCGGTGAATCGATAAAAGGCAAAGAAAATCTGTCTGACTTCGTCTTGTGAAAACAGAATGTTGAAAATGGATAACAAAAGTCGCTCTCAATCATTCCACCCTCGCCTGGAAAATGGATAAAAATATCGATAGAAGCACGGTCCTTACCACAGGATGGTTGGTGTCTAGATTACATGCCGCTATATTGTATATATGAGAACGATATACATAACATATGGCGGCATATAAACTCTTAAACGCTAATGTTAGATTTAGCATCTGAAGTGTTGGAAGAGGGAAAGCATTTAGAAGGTGTTGTATTTATCATATACAAGTGCTAAATGCAACATTTTAAGCTGTTGTATCCAACACTTAAAAATGGTAAATACAGCACTGGTAAATACAAAAGTGATGAACACAACATGTTCTAAGTGCTTTCCCTCGTCCAACACTTCAGATGTTGAAACTAACATTAGCGTAATAAGAGTGTATATGCAATACGGCGTTATGTAAGAGAGACACATGTAGGCATATATACAATATGGCGGCATATAAGAGAGACATATATATATATATATACAATATGGCGGCATATACTCTCGAATCCAGAGTGCATGCTGCTATATTACGTGTATAAGAGACACACACATACATGTATATATACACTATGGCGGCATATACTCTCGAATCCAAGCAGCCAGTTTTCATGCAGGCCGAACATCTCCGTTATTAGCAATCAACCTAACCGTGATGTACTCCCCCAACCGATAAGGGCTGCACTTTCGTATCGTATATCTGTACCGTAACGCTACTATGTATACTACTTATAATCTGACAAGTGTGGTATCTTACTCGTTCCACTATGGAGATTCCCATCTCGAAAAACATTGTGACCGACAGATTACCTTGATTAAATCATAAAGCTACGATCAATCAAAAGCACATATTCCAAGCATTCCTCTGGCAGATACAAATGGGTAAAAACTTATCCATGCAGGTCAATGAAACACACCATCAATCTGGCCGTTTCAAGGCCCCCATGGTCGATGGGATAATTGGAGAATATATATTGGAAAATGACAGGTAAGGTGTGGTTTGCATAGCCTATCAAATAACTAAGTTATTAAGAAAAGAGCAAAATGTTGAACCTGCTTTTGAAGCGGTCTCGATCTTCGAAGAACTGGCACGTCATTCCGGGATTAGCTGAAAGCGGTCATAGCGAGTCATGAAAACATTGCCAAAGTGATTGCCTATGCTATTTGAAACATCTCATGAAACTTTATTCCGAGTACTATGAAGATATTTTGAATTGCAATATCAGTTGATATTAATTAAACGATAACAAGCGCGTATTGCACAAAACTACCACGAAAGTCTATATCCTTGCGGTGGTCAGGCCATACACGTGCGTATCAAAGGTTCACTCACTGTTAACGTGTAGCATCTTCGCGATCACAACGGCTTTTCCCACCTATTATCTTCTGGTCTAGCCGCTGCATATAATGAGATTTGTGTCTCTTGAGTCCCGAAAAGTGCCTATATATTTTTGCCATCTCTAAGGATAGAGGGCTGAAACTTACCACACTATATCTTTGGGTCAAGTTCTACAAGAAGATGTAAAACAAATCCCGGATGACCGCCATGATGACGTCACTGTGGCGTCATTTTCCAAAAGAGCATTTTTGGGCTTTTTTTCGTTCAGAATTTTCGTATTTTTTATTTCTGTTTTTCTTCACAAAAACTGCACGATAGATTAATAAATAATAATCTGATATGAAATACAATAGGTTTTACCCACTTTTCTATACAGAAAAGCAAAATTTTTGAAAAATATGACGAAAACATCACTTTTCTGGTACCCCACATGGCCGCCATTTTGAATTTACCTCATAATCTTCTTCTCGAGGGGTCATGCAAATAGGTTCAAAATGACTCCAAAATGATAACCTAAGAAGTGACGGAGTTTCAGCTCTCATTTTTTTGTCGTTCCGGAGATAGGAGCAAACATGAGGCACCGGAGGTGCTACAACTCCTCAGTCCCTTAACAGTCTAGACCCAGATGTTTTTATGGGTGTAGATGTTTGGATACATAGCAGAGAGTTATGGCATGCGAAATGCAAACCCAAGCCACAACTTCGACAGATGAACGGATGGATACACGGACACCCGGACGGACGACAATCGGAATCCAGAATACCCCCCGACTATGTACAGGGGTTAACGTGAAACAAACAATTATTATTAATGATTCATATAAAAAGTTTGCAATAGATTCATAACAGATACGCAACAGTAAAAAATAAGGAAATTCCTGATATTTTTGTCTCACATATTTTTCATTTCATACAGCGATGGTTTTTACAGTGAGATCTAATTACCAAAAAAAAAAAAAGATAATAATCAGCCGAGCGAAGAAACTACCTGGCGCCAGTCGGGAACCATTACAGAGAGCATTCAATGCTTCCAAAAAATAAAGGAGCAAAGGTTTCCGAGGTTTAGTTGCACATTACGACATCAAAACATGCGGCAGGCCTGCACAAATTTGAAATCCAGGTAACCCAAACAAGAGTTACACCAAAAACTTTTCATGTAACTGTTTTATATTCACGTAACCCACGATATCTCGTTAACAATATAGTCGACGGCGGCCATCTTGGTTAACGCAGTTTGGTGAAAAACAATTCCAGTCATCTTCTTATTGATGTGAAGTCACTCCCCAGATTTGAAGTCGATCGGTTGAATTGTTCTCGAGATATCGTGTTCATAACATTTTGAAGATGGATGGAATCTAGGATGTCTGACGGCGGCCATCCTGGTTAACGCAGTTTGGTGAAAAATAACCCCAGCCATCTTCTCACTGATGTCAAGTCACCCCCCATGTTTGAAGTCAATCGGTTGAACTGTTCTCGAGATATTGCGTTCACAACATTTTTGGGATGGTTGGAATCTAAGATGGCCGACGGCAGCCATCTTGGATAACGCAGTTTGGTGAAAAACAACCCCAGTCATCTTCTCACTGATGTCAAATTCCAGTCATCTTCTTGTTGATGTGAAGTCACTCCCCAGATTTGAAGTCGATCGGTTGAATTCTCCTCGAGATATCGTGTTCACAACATTTTGGGGATGGATGGAATCTAAGACCCTAAGTTTGAAGTAGATCGGTTGAATTGTTCTTGAGATATCTCGTTAACAATATAGTCGACGGCGGCCATCTTGGTTAACGCAGTTTGATGAAAAAACAATTCCAGTTATCTTCTTATTGACGTGAAGTCACTCCCCAGATTTGAAGTCGATGGGTTGAATTGTTCTCGAGATATCGTGTTCATAACATTTTGGAGATGGATGGAATCTAAGATGGCTGACGGCGGCCATCTTGGTTAGCGCAGTTTGGCGAAAATCAATTCCAATCATCTTCTTATTGATGTGAAGTCACCCCCCAAATTTGAAGTCGATCGGTTGAATTGTTCTCGAGATATCGTGTTCACAACATTTTGGGGATGGATGGAATCTAAGATCCCAAGTTTGAAGTAGATCGGTTGAATTGTTCTTGAGATATCTCGTTAACAATATAGTCGACGGCGGCCATCTTGGTTAACGCAGTTTGGTGAAAATCAATTCCATTCATCTTTTTATTGATGTGAAGTCACCCCCAAATTTGAAGTCGATCGTTTGAATTGTTCTTGAGATATCGGGTTCACAACATTTTGGGGATGGATGGAATCTAAGATCCCAAGTTTGAAGTAGATCGGTTGAATTGTTCTTGAGATATCTCGTTAACAATATAGTCGATAGCGGCCATTTTGGTTAACGCAGTTTGATGAAAAACAGTTCCAGTCATCTTCTTCTTATTGATGTCACTCACTCACTCACCAGATTTGAAGTCGATCGGTTGAATTGTTCTCGAGATATCGTGTTCACAACATTTTGGGATGGATGGAACTAAGATGGCTGACAGCGGCCATCTTGGCTAACGCAGTTTGGTGAAAATCAATTCCAGTCATCTGTTCTCGAGATATCGCGTTCACAACATTTTTGGGATGGTTGGAATCTAAGATGGCTGACAGCGGCCACCTTGGATAACGCAGTTTGGTGAAAAACAATCCCAGCCATCTTTCACTGATGTCAATTACAAGCGTCTAGTCCGTCATTCATAATCCAGCCGTCGTCCATTAGAGAATATCCGCGTCCATAATCCAAAGACCTATTCCATTTCCATATAACAGTATTAGCACCAAATTCAAAAAGACAAAAGTATACATAAACATAGGCTTGCTTCCTGCAAGAGAGAAGCGGTCAACAGTTTTCAATGATGCCGGCAAGACATCATGATGTTCCAAAATATCAAATCCGTATCGCTGATCAGTATTCTTAAACCATAATATTCGTTATAGAGTCGTCATCTAAAAATGATGTACCTCAGTCACGCTTTGATTGTGACTGTTCATATGAGTACCATGAGGATCTTGGAAGTACATGGGCTCATACGGCCCCTAGCCCCGGGTTAAGCGGAATTAGACACATGTTACGAAACGTAGCCCCATAGATCTTGCACGCTACGTTCGTATTTTGCTATCAGCATGCGATATGTATCACCAAATTTGAGAAACCTTGAGTGGAGGCGCTTGGTGGAATAGCCCTGTTTTATAAGTTTCTGCAACAATGTTTTGTGACGTTGATTAAAATCATCACATTTAACACAGGATCTAGCAAATGCTACTAAGCGAGATATGTATACGCTATATGCAGGTCCCACTGGAATATTACTATCCAGAAAGGGATAGTTTACGATGTCGAAATTGTAATCATCTCTTTTGTCATAAAGTCGACGAGAGAGAATGCCTGCTTCATTTTTATAGAGGCAGAGATCTAAATAAGATGTTCCTGTATGGCTATCTGTAGTTTCCTTCAAATCCAGTGAAGGTGGATATATATCCTTCACTGCGTCATTTATATAGCGATTATCCCCAAGTTTGAAGTTGACGAGTTGAATTGTTCTCGAGATATCGCGTTCACAACATGGTTGGGACGGGAGGACAGACGGACGGATGGGTAGCATTTCCCTCCTCCCACTTAATACGTGGCGGGGGACAATTAACCACGGGGAGCTGATACGAGAGCTAAACATCACTTTTGCGAAGGGAGTGATTTGTTTTGTTCTTCCTATCATATTATATTTCTGATTAAATAAATCCATTTATTTTCAAACAAAAAAAATAATGGAAATGAAATATTCTATGTGATCTCAATAGTGATGAATTTCAACAGTCACCAGTGGTTACCAGTAGACTCATCAATTAATTCAAGCTCACTAGAAGCTTGAACAATTCTAGTTACTGTTCTGTCATTATTTCTGGTAATGACTCAACTGCCACGTAATTTATAAATTAGAATGAACTGGCTTTCCTAACTGGGGTGATTATGTCATATAAAAATATAACTTTTATAATGTAAATGTAATATTTTATCTTAGTTTTAACATTTTCTGTATGTATTCATGTATAGAAATAATTAGGAATGATTGATTGATCACATTAAAATAAAACGCTAGCCATTTGATTACATGAGGAATATCAAAATTGTCAGTGGCTACAACAATTGCCACATGTATAGACGTTCGACACAAAATGGTTTAAAATAAACGAAAATGAAACTCACTCGATTCTTTAATCTCAAAGATCAGATCGAGCAGTGACAAAGTTTTGCATATAGAAGTCGGAAACCAATCAGCATTGCATAGTGTATGCGCAAAGAGCAAAGAGTCCGTGAAGATTCTCGACAATCCCAGGCCGACAGAATTTAAGTGAACGAGAAGAATGGGTGGCGAATCATCAGACGAGTCACAGCTCAATATTGTCCAAGAGTATCAACATCCTAATGACTACAGTCTCTGTATAATGATGCTGTGTAAATCATCCACTTTTCTCAGAAAACTTTGCCTGTTGCTTCAACGAAAATTTCCTGCAGTTCCCGCCATTACGTTTATAGCTCTCCGCACACTTGTTGGCACACTTGGCAAATATTGCACCATCCCATGCTATGAATAGCCTGTGCAGGAGACTACCCCTTGTCTTCTCATTTGACTTGATGCGCCATTGCGCAGTTTGTCCTTATCATTCCGGCCTTATCGGGTCGAATTTCTTAAAATTACAAATGTTCGAAAGATTATATCAATTTTTATTCACGCAAACAGAGAAAGCGTTATATACTAGATGGGTATACCCGAGGCAGATTTCTTCTTTCTTTCCACTGTCTTTGCTGTTTTTACCCCTCAGCCCATAGGGCTGCGGGGTCTTGTCGTTGCCATGTACGTACGTCCGTCCGTCCGGTCGTCCGTCCGTCAACATGTTCTTGTCCGCTGAATATCTGCAGATCTATGAAATCGGGCTGGACCAAACTTTGGTGAGAGCTTCCTGTATGTTGACCGATGAAATGATTAGATTTTCAGATGGCTATGATGATTTCATGATTTTTAATTATTTTTTTTTATTATTTATTGATGGCTCAGCTTTTGCACTGTTAAAGGTCAACCCAAACGGAATTTTTTTTGGTCTAAAAATCCTTAAAAATCATAGTTCATACTTCACTTTGTATGAAAAAAATATTGAAAAAATTCTAATCTGATCAGAAACACACGTAATATGGGAGCAAAGTGGGCTTTTTCACACTTTCACAGCTGGCTTGATGACGTCACGCAGGGAAGTTGCCTGAGAAAAAACAGCGGATAACATGGAAAGCGAGTGCAGTCAGAGCTCCGGTTCAGATGTCGATTCGAGCGATATCAGATGCTTAGATGGAAATATTTTTCGCCAAGAAGATGAAATAGACATAGAGGAGGATGATGACGGGCAAATTAACAGTTGTTTGCAGACCAACGGCGGAATTCAGCCCTATCAATTTGAGCCGTACGGCTCCGATTCTGACAGTGACAACCACTCTGACAACGTGGAACTCGACGACGACAGGATTCGGAGAGGTCGTTTGTTGAATAGTGATTGGTATGCAACTTGACTGGAAACCTTATTATCGTCATCTATAAGAGCAAATGTCCATATATTTCAAACTGTATTGAATGTAGAACGATTCTGTGATGTAAAGAACGAGCACATCTGTGTTGTTATTGTTGTTACTGACCGAGGCAGCCTTTTCGAGGGGATAAACTCCGGGATTCAGCAGTATGGACAGTAAACTGTTGATAACTCTACTGATATACGTCCGATTCGAATTTTGTTTGTTTTCCCATAATCCCCATGAAATACCAATTTCAGAATTATATAGTTTGATAAAAAATACTTTGGACATTCATGGCGAAAAGTAAGCCATGGTGAGTGGATCGGCATTCACATTTGCTCAATTTTCGACAAATTACCTCAATTAAATTGAAATCGAATGATATTCCCACAATCTCAAATGTCAAGGGATTATGAAAGTATTATTATCACTTCTGTATTTACAGCCATTCACTCCAATTGGAGTTTTTTTATTTATTTACTTATCAAGCGTATATATATTTATGAAAGATCATTTTAGTATTATTAAATAGTATATATGAAATAGAGACTCATCCAGTCTAACCTGTAGGTGCTCAAGCAACAAATGCCACCCGAGAGCGAGCAGGGCATGTACAGCCGTCTCCCTGCCCGGCCCGAGACCTCGCTTGCAGGCTAGGTTCGTTCAGCCGATGTCCGTGATAGATTCTCCTTGTCCGATTTCTTTGCCGTCACATTCTGATTGTTCTTAGGTTTGATAGTTGGAATAGCTGTTCTCTTTAGTTTTAGTTTGTACCCGAATTCAACTGCTACGCTGTAGATGTCCTCGAATGATGTCTAATTTCTGTCAAAATGTGCCGAGCAAATTATACGAGTACTGGCTCAGGCCCTCTTTCCACACTCTCGTGCTGGGTACAAATTTCGTCCAATTTGCAGCGATTTTCTCGTCTTTAGGCCACAAATGAATACCAACACCGTCATCTGTAGTAAAACTGCAACCTCCCACTACACAACGTCGCGGCATATTTAACAAATGATGTCCCGATACTCCGAAAATCTCCAGAAATAAGCAGCTACTTACGACTGTGGTAAACGGCTTTAACATAGAGAATACAAGACGGCTTCCCTCCGTGACGTCACAGCTGGAATTGACAGGAGAGCGATTTTCACCTTTCAAACGGCAATATCTCGCCACCTATGGAGCGCATTATGCCAGTGTGAAATAAAAATGAGATTTATCTCCTAATTAGGACATATATTTCTCCTAATTAGGAGATAATTATCTCCTAATTAGGAGATAATATGTCCTAATTAGGAGATAATATGTCCTAATTAGGAGATAATTATCTCCCACTAGAGATAAATCTCGGAATTTTTTTTCACACTGGCACTAATACGCTTCCGTACCACCCAGGCTGCACAAAATTATGAAAAATATCATTATTTTCAGAATCGAAAGCGACTATTTTTTATATTTTTGAATCTCAGAGCGTTTAACACCTTTTCCAACCACAACCAAGATATTACCAAAGGAGCAAAATGTTGCACCTGCTTTTGAAGCGGTCTCGATCTTCGTAGAACTCGCACGTCATTCCGGGATTAGCTAAGAGCGATCAACGCGAGTCATAAAAAATATTGTCAAAGTGATTGCCTGAGCTATTTAAAACATCTCACGAAACTTTACTCCCAGAATTATAAAGATATTTTGAATTGCAATATCAGTTGATATTGATTAAACGATAACAAGCGCGTATTGCACACATGAGTAGTGTGACTAACGTCACAGGACCTACGAAGTAGGGTAAGGAAGATGACTATTTTGCCGACGAAAGGATTCGAATGGACTAACTGACTGACTGATTACCGGACAATCTGCAAATGAGAGCCTACTTCGTGGGGAAAACAACCACAAAAGTCCATATCCTTGCGGTGGTCAGGCCATACACGAGCGTATAAAAGGTTCGCCCACTGTTAACGTGTAGCATCGTCGCGAGCACAACGGCTTTTCTTCTCACCTATTATCGTCGGGTCTAGCCGTTGCATACAATGAGGCTTGTGTCTCTAGGTCCCTTGTATAGCGCGGTGGCCAATCACCATTTTCCATTTAGGTTGTCTGTCACAAGCGACTGAAATTTAAATTCTCCGTTTGGCACGAACAAGCAAGCGTTCTGTGTTATGCACGGATAATTAATTAACTCTATCTAGTTGCATCGCTTAAGTGGAAGAGTGGAATACCAATTGTGTTCCTCTGACCAGCACACCAGTAAAAGCCGACGAAGGAACCACACAGATGTATGAGTTAAAAGAAGTTTAACTGATGTGGATATTGCCATAATGTGGAAATTGCCATATTGGTTTAAACTGCTAAAAGGAGCACGTGTCAGAATTCATATGAAGAGATTCCGTGGAAAACCTGCGATGGTGTGTATGCTTATTTTAACAATTGAAATTTTACTAAAACTTGAGGGATTATATGTTTCTCTGTCAAATGATACTGAACAGAAAATATATCTAGATTCCATCGCATACAATTTTGGTCCAGGTACATGTAGGTGTCCATGAAGAATTGATACAGATTATTACAGATATCTTCATCTACTACTTCGGACTCGTCTCAGGCGATTTGTTTCATGGTATTCCAAGCTGCCAGGTGTAAGTTGAAAATTAGTTCTCAGTACCATACTCGTTCCACGAGAGGGCGTGCGACGGGGATATTACTGCGACCAGGCAATACTACGACCACCAGACGACGAGCCTGACCGCGGGGGATAGCCAGTCTACACGAGACTGTGCCCGGGATACATTCCTCACGTCTTAGATAGGGACTTTATATATATTTGTAGTCTACAAATTTCATTCCTTTCTCTTGATGGTAATGTACAACTTGCAGATCAGGGATCTCTATTTCAGAATCTGTGCTAAAATGTATGTTTATTGTTTTATTGTTTTATTGTATCACTCTGCTTTGGTCCTCCTTCCCCACCTCCTCGATCCAGACAAGTTGTCGGGTTGTTTCGAACCTCCATCGTTGACCAGGATCAATGCACGAGACAGTTCAATACAGCCTGACAATTTGTTTGTCGAGTTACTTCAGGCCACGGGACTATTCATCCCCTTACGACTGAAAAGTTTATACCACTCGAGAGTTTCACTGGATAAATGAATACGTTTCTCAATATCTAAGCTTAATATTTAATAAACTGTGTTAATATTCTTTTAACAGTTTAAGCTGATTACATACTCACATTTTGTTGCGAATGACTTTTTGGCAAGCTCTCCTGTAAGATAAACATCCAAAAACCATCAATAAATGCACACATTCCTAAACGAATTTCTTAGTAATACAATGTAGATTTCGATCATTCTAGCATATATGAACATTTCGATCATTCTAGCAGATATGATGTGACGGCAGGATTCATCAACCCAAGACAGACGGGCTGTGGCGCTCCTAAGCAAGCATTTTTTGTTTAACCCTATCTGGCCCGGGCTTTTTGGGACCTATCCTGGCCATTTCCTCCCCCCCCCCCCACCTAATTAATTTTTCTTACCCCTTGAGCAAGGGATCTGAAACTTACCACACTATACCCTTGGATCAAGGTCTACCTGAAAATGTGAAAAATCCAAGATGGCCGCCTTGTTGACGTCACCGTTACGTCATTTTCAAAAACGGCATTTTTTAGTCGATTTTTCGGTCGAATATCCCGATGTATGCAATTTCTCCGCAAATTAGTAAATATTAATGTGATGAGAAATAAAATAGTTTTGCCCGCTTTACATTGCGGAAAAACAGAAACTTTGAAAAAATATGACAAAAACATCACATTTCTGGTACCCCATGTGGCCGCCGTCTTGAATTTACCCATGATCCTCTGCTCGGGAATTTATGCAAATGGGCTCAGACTGACCCCAATAATGATAAACCATCCACGCGATTAAAACAAATATTTTCCAGTATAAAAACCAATAACAGACTTAACGACTTGTACATAGCGACTCTTCTTTACTAGTATTTATATTTCCTCATTGTTATTGTTATTTATTATTTAATTATTTATTTTAATATCTAGCGCTGCAAAGGATCTTAAATTAACTAAGAAATGTACCGTGAAATTTAAATAAAACATTGAGTTGATGGGCCGCGAAATCCATATGGGAAGCGGCCCTTAAACTACAATTTCAATCAATCAAAAAGTCAAGGCGTTTCAGTTCTGCGCAAAACCCCAGGCCAGGAAGGGTTAAACCGCAAATCGTGCGAAACTGCGTCTATTTTTAGACAGCGCCAAATCGTGGACAAAATGTCGATTCATGTGGAAATTCGTTTGTTGGTGTAACCAATATGAATACATTTGCGCCCAATAGTGTAAGGATCTTGGTGAAAATCCTGTAAAATGCTCCTAATCATTATTCACATGTGCAGCTATAAAAGTATCAAAAAATAAAACAAATAATTTTGAATGAGCACCTAATCGTGTTGAAAGGCTGCGCCTGAACATGCAGTATTTGTGTCAAAAATATAACGCATGATTTTGACTGAGCGCCTAATCGTGTGAAATGGCGGTACCTAATCGTGTGAAATGGCGGTACCTAATCGTGTGAAATGGCGGTACCTAATCGTGTGAAATGGCGGTACCTAATTGTGAGAATGCGACCATATACAGATAACAAATATGTGATAATTGCAAATGGCGACCTTACCCGAGCGCTGCATAATTATCACTATACAGGCTGATAGTTTGACTGCACTATAACCAAAATGATAAGTGATCCCGTTAATAGACCGTACGAATTTCATCAGGGTTATGACAACTACCAAACTGTTTCGGTTGCAACAAGTACCAAATCAACGTGCAAGTATCATCGTAGCCGACGGAAATTAACATCTTGATTTTTACTATCCATCGGAAGGCCTAGGACATCTTACATTACCTTGCAGCCCGATTAGTTTGGACTTCAACTGGTTCGTCTCTCCTGCCAGACGAGTCATGTTTTCTCGCTCCATGGAAAGTTGTTCGTTTAAATGATCAATCTTTTCTGTTAGCTGTTCCTCCATGCGAGCCCTGTTCCCTCGCTCCACGGAAAGTCCATCCTCTAGCTGGTTTATTAGCGATTTTAGATATCGAAGTTCAGTCATGGGTGGATCTGTAGTTGGCTCACCTATACAGGCACGGGGCTCTTGTACCAGTAGAACCAGAAATAGAACAAAACATTTCGTTGTCTTCATGGTCATATTCAACTTTTGAACGGTTTAACAGAATACTCGTTCTTATGTTCTAAACTTAAATACACTTGACACATAAAATACCGAAATCACTTGGTGACGGTGGAATATGTGCTTCGTGAATGTCTGGAGTTCGTCAGTGCGACGCTCACCAAATAGACAGTAATTAAGTACATCAAACGCAACCAATGAACATATCTGTCTATTTTCTCGACCACCATGGCATTTTATTTGCTGATCACATAACCAAAAGTTTAGGCCTGAATAATTTACCAATTAATACAGAGCATTTGTTATCTGAAGTACACTTTTGTTGACACAAGGTTTTTGTCTCCTTGATACCACACACAGCATAAGAGTCTCGTGTTTGGATCAAATACTCTTAATACTACGCAACGTAAAGCTGGCAAAAGTAATCAATTTAGAAATCATTCGAATTTTCTACACTTGTCAATGATTGGAACTAGACATGGGTGTGCGCAGTCAGAACCGGAGGAAGTACTTAACTCTCCTTCTGAGTTCGGCGATCAGCTAATTTAACCTAGTTTTTTCATCGTGTTTCACCTTTCTTTGTCTATGATGCTTGTGCCCCCCTCTCAACAAAAACATTACTTGCCTACATTGATGCGAAAATTCATTCGTGGCCGAGAGTGCAATCAAATCTTTCACACAATTGGACAAATACGAAAGCCCCATGTATTTGGAACGCTTTTCCTCTTGAGTTGAAGTCGATCCCGTCACAGTCTCTCTTCAAATGTCGATTAAAATTATATCTTGTTCGCCTGCACTGACTTAGCATGTTAGATAGTTTCCTCGATTTTAGTATTATCTCTGAGACGATTCTATTTTATCTAAAAAATGTTTGGTTTCATAATCTATTCCACACAGTGCTGATTTTTGTCACGAGATTTAAAGGCTTCCGTGGTATAATCACCTTCATATCTATATATTTGTATATCTATGATTATCGAGCATAGATGAATTTTTCGGTTCATGACGAGTGGTATTACTATTGTATATGTATTGTCTTCTGGGATACAGCAAGCCCTTTGAGGTTTTATTCCCGACATATTTATGTTAATTCTAATACCCTGTATATGTTTAATTATATGGTGAATAAATATTCATTCATTCATTCATTCACTCTTTGTGGAAAACGACAATGTAATAAATGCTAAATTTGAGGCATGAGGTTGTCCATTTCTCAGGCTTATAAAAAGTTTACTAGAAAAGAACCATCCACGTCTAAAAGGAGTCGGCATTCCTCAGCATAGCCTACTGTGATGTACTAAAAATGCATATAATGGCCATGCGTTTGGCATATATGCGAACATGTCACGTCGATGAAAGGAAGAGAATCGGAGTCCTAGCCCCCTTCCTCCTGGCTCAGTAGGAGCAACTTTGTGTCGGATTAACTTCATATTTTGTCAACACATATCGTTTATGCTGGAAAGATGGGTCGTTAGGGGTGTGATCCTCGTTGTGTCAGTTTTTCCATAGAAGGTAGACTCAAAGAAGGATTATGTTATCAACTCGTTTTGCATTAACTTGCCAATCTTTGTAGAGTATCTACTTAGCCCGAAAATCACTTATACAGACCGAAAAGGGGAAAAATAAATAAGACGTCAGTCGCTCGAGATCTTTAACTGCACACGGAGTGGGGAATTGAGACAGAGGCACAAAAAGCATTTTATCGAATAAATAATAGGATTTGGCATCTCCAGCACTATGACAACCACCTAATGACTCCTTTAATTAGATGGAATCTGCCATCAAACACGGATTTTGTCATTTTGCCGTTGTGTTTCTTTCGTCATAGTTTACAGGGACATGCGCAGAATGGGTTTGACATTTTGACTCACGTCATCAAGAACCAATAGCGACGTGTGTTTATTCACGTGATCAGAAAGGTCACGAGATCAAGGTCATATTCTCACAAGATGTCAGAAAGTCGCGAAAACGTTAAAATCATTGGGAGTTTTTTTCTCACACATTTGACCACATTTTGTCAGCATCAAAACAGTCATGAGAGATGGTACATGGTTAAAGAAGCTCAGGTCGGTCAAACTGTATCAAATTGGCATATTTTTTCCCTCCCGTTTCGTTATTTTCGTCAGCGAAAAGCCGCTTTTCGCGCATAAATTTTTATCGCTAAAATTTAACCTAGGGGCGCTCTGGGCTGTGATAGGAATGCCACGCCCCCTTACCTATATTCACCTATCACAGCCAGAGTGTCTGGGTTAAGTATCTACTATTATATTTCGAAAGCATAACCTAACAATCTTGATGTTCTAAGAAGTTGCACCTTCAACGCAATTTGAAGCGAAGTTTTGTAGATGTGCCTTTACACCGCTTAGCCACGTCTTTCCGAGACAAGGGGGTTCCTTTCACATAACTGTAATCCACAGTTTTTCATAATTGCTATTAATTATGTGTTCTGGCTATAGCGGACCTCGCGACGGAAACGGGTATCAATGAATCGAGTGCAATATTAAACGCAACATATAAAGATGGTGGGAAAAGATGGCTATAGCGGACCTCGCGACGGAAACGGGTATCAATGAATCGAGTGCAATATTAAACGCAACATATAAAGATGGTGGGAAAAGATGACGAAGTACCGAAAAAAAAATTCATATGACCCCATATTGAGCGCATATATAAAACATCACAACAATCAAAACCATGCCTTTGCCGATGTGTATCTCAGCCACGCTTTTATTGTGGATGTTCAAGTGAGCATCTTGAGTGACATGTTCACACGGCCCCTAGCACAGAGCGGTATGTAATACAAATATCCGATAGCGATGATGTAATAACCCTATCGAGTCGGAAAGCACAAGCAACATTGTTTTAAAGTTTCAAAAGCGAGTGGCTTCGTACATAGTGGCGGTAAATTCCTTAATAATCCTTCTGTAATAAGAGACCTAACCGAGAAAACCCGTGGACTATTTGACGCTGCAGGGGATCGATAAATCCTTTCACGTCTGTAGGGGAGATCGGGGTACACTGGAACATTTTCATCTTTTTGCAAAAATCTCTGCTATTATTGTCCTGTAGAGTAGACTTCTATGCACTAGTTATAAGTAACATTTAATATGACATAATCATACAAAAAATTCTGCAATATTTGTTATACTTTTTTTCCAGAATTCGTTTTTAAAAAATAAAAAGAAAGTGTTCCAGTTTGCCCCGGATATGGGTACACTAGGACACCCACT
This sequence comes from Hanleya hanleyi, assembly GCA_036873755.1. Taxonomy (NCBI): domain Eukaryota; kingdom Metazoa; phylum Mollusca; class Polyplacophora; order Lepidopleurida; family Hanleyidae; genus Hanleya; species Hanleya hanleyi. Next base: position 2,094 of record JAVTVY010044170.1, on the reverse strand, counting down.
GGGGTACGGTGGGACAATAATCAAAATACATCTTAAATTAAGTATATACTAATATGTTTCATAGGTGTTTAGAAGATTCAACAGCGATGATTAATTTAGTTGCAATTTTAGACCCCTGCTTTACATAAAATATTTCCCAGAGGCCAAATTGAAAATAAAATAGTTTGTTTGATTCTCGTGACAATGAAAGCATTTGACTTTGAAAATGTTTGTAAAACTCCTCAAATCCGATAGGATTAGCAATTACTGATGTATAGGAATAGAAAAATGCACTTTAATAGCATTTTAGGATGAAAGTCAATTTCACCACTTGATTACTATTGTCCAAGTGTGCCCCGGCAAAAGTGTCCCACGTTGCCCCGGGTGCATGATATATTCCGTTTTATGAAAAAATTAAATAAAACATGCATCTGATATAATAAATCGATATAACTAAATTTTTAATAGAGGAATGGGGAAATGAGTATCATATAGTCTGTGGAGATTGGAACTTGGTGCAGGACCAAAATATGGACACTTACAATTATGCAAAAATAAACCACCCCAAGGCTAAGCAAACGGTTTTAGATATGAAAGAAATCTTTGATATGGTTGATCCTTGGAGAGAAAACCACCCACTGGAAAGAAGGTACACCTGGCGGCAACCCACACCAATTAAACAGGCTAGACTGGATTTCTTTTTAATCTCTCGTAATCTATTACACATGATAAGCGATACTCGAATTCATCCGAGTTATAGATCTGACCACTCCTGTATAACTATGAAGCCGAAATTTAACGAGTTACCAAAAGGGAAGGGTTTGTGGAAATTCAATAACTCGCTGTTGAAAGATAAAAAATACGTTGGTATAGTGAAAGAAGCCATAGCCGATACAGTAGAACAATATAAAACAGAGATAGAAGGACATGAACGAACAGACGAAAATGAGATGAGTATAGATGACCAGCTATTTTTTGAGATGATATTACTAAATATTAGGGGGAAAACTATCTCCTATGCAAGTCATAAGAAAAAAGAACGAAATAAACAAGAGAAGATATTTAACTTAAAACTTTCGGAATTAGAATTAGAACTAGATAAAGCAGAAGATATCAATGATAAGAGAATATTGCTAACGGAGATAGAAGAGATAAATGAAAAAATAGAGGAATTAAATAAAATTAAAGTCGATGGGATTATGGTAAGAGCGAAGGCAAATTGGATAGGGAAAGGGGAAAAACCAAGCAAGTATTTTTTAGGTTTAGAACGGAGAAATTTTATAAACAAGACGATTTCAAAGATAGAAAATAAAAATGGTAATATACTGGAAAAACAGAAAGATATATTAGAAGAAACAAAATATTTTTATAAGAAATTGTACACTAAACAGGAAACTAGTACTGTAGATTTAGAAGACCTCCTACGAGAGTCACAAACACGCAAACTTAATAATAACCAATCTGAAGATATGGAAGGGCTGTTTACTCAGCTAGAGCTACTGGAGGCTTTAAAACATTTGAAAAATGAAAAAAGTCCGGGACCAGATGGATATACGGCCGAATTTTATAAATTCTTCTGGATAGATATTGGACAGTATTTATTAAAATCTTTAAATTATGCCTATGCATCCGGGGAACTATCTAGCCCACAAAAACAAGGGGTCATCATATGTTTACCAAAAGAAGGGAAGCCAAAACATCTATTAAAAAATTGGAGACCCATATCTCTATTAAATGTTTCATATAAGATAGGTTCAACTGCTATAGCCTCTAGGATTAAGAAGAATTTACCCCATATAATTAATGAAGATCAGAAAGGATTTATGACGGGAAGGTTTATGGGAGAGTCTACCAGGTTAGTTTACGATATTATGCAGTACACTGAAGACTATCAAGTGCCTGGAATGCTCCTTCTAATAGACTTTGAGAAGGCCTTTGATTCGGTTGATTGGGCTTACATATGGAAGGCTTTAGAATATTTTAACTTTGGACCCTCAATACAAAGATGGATTCAAGTATTCTATAACAATATTCAGTCCTGTGTATTAGTGAATGGCTTTGCGTCACGTTTCTTTGAAATATCTAGAGGTTGCCGCCAGGGAGACCCCCTTTCCC